>WOGQ01000114.1:0-11536 GCA_015342025.1 Leptinotarsa tumamoca | reverse complement strand
AATTCAAAGCGTAAAATTCCTAATTTCGGAATTAAAGTCAGAATTGTCAGTTTAAATATCGAAATTCCAAGCTAAGTTAAAATTCCAAACTCAAATTCCAATTTCTGTGATCTAAAGTCTGAATGTTAAAATTCCATTGCAAGTCAGAATTTTGAGATGGAAATCAAAGATTGAAATTCCTAATTCTGGATTGGAAGTCGGAATTGTCGGTTTAAATATCGAAATTCTAAGGCAAATTGGAATTCCGAAATCAAAATTTCAATTTCTGTGACCTAAAGTCAAAATTTTCAGTTTTAATGTCAAAATTTTCAAGGCAAGTCAGAATTGTCAGTTTAAATATCGAAATTCCAAGCTAAGTTAAAATTCCAAACTCAAATTCCAATTTCTATGATCTAAAGTCTAAATGTTAAAATTCCAAGGCAAGTCAGAATTTTGAGATGGAAATCAAAGATTGAAATTCCTAATTCCGGATTTGAAGTCGGAATTGTCAGTTCAAATATCGAAATTTCAAGGCAAGTTGGAATTCCGAAATTAAAACTATGATTTCTGCGATTCAAAGTCTGAATTTTCAGTTTTAATGTCAAAATTCCAAGGTAGGTCAGAATCGAGTGGGAAATCAAAGATTGAAATTCCTAATTCCGGATTTGAAGTCGGAATGGTCACTTTAAATATCGAAATTTTAATGCAAGTTGGAGTTTCGAAATTAAAACTATAATTTCTGTGATACAAAGTCAGAATTTTCAGTTTAAATGTCAAAATTTCGGAGTAAGTCGGAATTTCTGCAATGACAGTTGAATTCCCAGTTTCAAGTTTGGAATTTGAACATAGAAATATGGAATTCTTACATTAAATGCGGAAATTCTGAGAGATTGTCTAAATTCCAAAGACTGAAATACTAAATTCTGGAATTGAAGTCAGAATTGTCAGATAAAGTATCGAAATTCTGAAGCATAAAACTTTAAACTGGCTAAGCCCTTCTGAGCATCAAAAAGCAACGCAGGTCAAACCTGTAAGCTTCTCTTTTTGTTTCATAAGGCTGGTTGCAAAGATTTTGAAAACTTGCATATAAAACAAAAGTACATGAAAACTTTGAGTTATTTTTATACAATGTCACTTAAAATTCAATTTTTACCCCAGCATTATTCAAAATATATTGAACTTATCAAAACTACAAAAAAAGAAATATATTTGTATAAATTTGCCGATACTCCAAGTGTAAAAACTTTGGTAGATCCGCTACCGAATATCTATCGACACATCCGTAATGCAAAAAAAGCTTTGCAACCACACCGTTCTATACGATCAGCTAGGATTCCAGGCATCAGAGCTGCGCCTCGGATTCGTGGGGCCTTAGCTTCGAAATACGCGATTACAACTTGGTACAATAACAAAAACTCCTGAGATAATTCGTGGGTCACTTCTGTTTGCGAAAGAAGTTTTGGTAACCGCTATACTGAGATTCGGGCGGAGACAGCATGGGGAACTCCTGCTGGTAAGACGGCCCGGGGTAGTTGTCCCACCACATGGGCACCGGCGCGGGCATGGGCACATAGGGGGGCTGCACGGGGGCCACTGTCGGTCCGTAGCTCGGTATTGGCAGGGGAGGCTGCACCATCACGAAAGTGGCGGAACGGCATGGGGGCACAGTGTGGGAGTAAGTAGGTTGTGGGGGCGCCACTGGGGAGCGCCCCCACATTATCTGCTAGCATCTCAGGCTATTCCAATGGTTCATATAATCTTGATAAGTCACTGTTATTTTTTCACTTTGATACCGAGTCAATTTAATTGTACGTCTCATTTCGCTTGATATCACCGATTTATAACCTCCTTTCCTCAGGAGAGAGTCTATGGTTTGCAGCTGATCCCAACCTGTTGGAAAAAATGCACAGCATGATTCAAACTTATTAATTTATTGTGTATTGTGACTGTGATTGTGATTGTCAAGATGTAGTAAAGTAAAAAAAAATGGGGGGCGCTAGAAAATAATTAATTGTCGAAGTGGGCGGTAGACAAAATAAGTTTGAAAACCTCTGCTATAGGGTGTACAATATTTTTCCTTAGTCCATCTTTGGCTACTAACACAAACAAACTGGACGTTAGCCAACTCTTAAGAGCATGCCACGTATAATTGTCCGTGTGCTCAAATTCAAGCCACAAACGGACATTGTTTGGCCTTGGGACTTATTAATAGTAATTGTAAATGCCAATCTAATTAGATATTGCAAACGTTCAAAATGAATTGGCACATCTGTAGGTATAATAGGAGTTCATAGTATTGATATATTTTCACCTCGGAACTTGCCATTCAAAATGCTGGCTTTGACAACGTGTTTCATTATTTTTTGGTGACTAATCGCGTGCTGTTGCACAGCCGAGGTGAATTCAAGTTACGGAGCGATACAACCTTCAGTTGTGATATTCCTGGCAAATTCAATGAGTATATACATATACAATTTCATAAACATCGGATGAGTCGTTTCCCAGGAGTATGGCAACTAACACCGTGACACGAGAATATTATATATTAGTTATCAGATATAAAACTAGTCAACTTGTAAAAATATAACCAATAATCAAACACATATATTAGAAACGACATATCCCACCCTGAATCAAGCTGCCTCTGAAACTGAGTCTCTTATGCAGAAGTAAAGAAATCGAGATCCGGTTATTTGCTGCTCTCATAGTTCGTGGTAGAAAAAAATAAAAGTACTGATTTGTTCTACGGTGTGATTGAGAAAATGTTGTATTTCTAATAAATTTAGGAGAGGCTGAAAGTCCGATCTTGAATAACAATAAAGGACAAGGACATTAATAATTTAAAAATATATCTTCCAGTCTTTAGTATCCAGACTGTTATAGAGTGTTCCAAGATCTATGAGGGAATGTAGTTGAGGATAGTTATATATGTAGTTGTCAGGAGAAATTCTGGTTTTAAATGCGACCAATCTTAGGAATGTTCTCCGAATTTGTTCTACGATATGGATGTAGCGTGCATATGATAGATTCCATACAAGATGAGATTTTACCAGAGAGCAGTATAGAGTTTTTAAGCATTTGATATCAGTGAAATCTGAGATACATCTTCCTAGGAAGCCTAGCATTTTGAGAGGCTTATCAACAGTTGCTGACATGTGGGTCTGAAAGACAATAATATTCATGACCCAAATGGTGGTGTCGGAAGCAACATTAACCACAATTTTGAGAAACTCGAAGCCAAAAGAATCATATTTCGTTTCTCATACTGTTTACTCAAATCTCGAATTTGTTAAAAAATTTTGCAAGTAAAGTCAGAGTTTTGAGTTTCTGCTTCACCCACAATAATAATAATAATACTCTTCAGATCTCTCGCCAACCTACTATCATCTTTTCGAGCACTTCAATAACTTTCTCACCAGTAGAAGCTTCGCCAATCGGGACCAGAGGAAAACGGTCTTCGTCATCTTCATCGAATCCCGAGCATACAATTTTTATGCTGACGCAATTATTTGGCTTGTGTTTCGTTGGCAAAGGTGTGCTGATTAAATGGTGCTAATTTCAATTTATTTGAATAAATGCCATACTTCTCTTATTTTGGCCTCTCAAGCCGAATCATTATCATCATTTGTATTAATTATTTCATGATTAACATTAACACGCTTTTATTAGCTCCACCTGTATGTATGTTTGTAATTCTCAAGCTCGGGATCTGTATTTGACAGATTTATAGACATTATTGCTTGATCTATTCGCGGGCAGATGGCGCTGTACGTCAAGCGCCTGTCGCTTTTTCCACAATAATACATTTTAATTTCATTTAATTCCACAATAATACGTTTTAAGCTTATTTGAAAAAATATTTTCAACTTTTTTTGTTCGATGTTCTTTGAAAGGCGTGTTTTTTAGTTTGGTATTAATGC
This sequence comes from Leptinotarsa tumamoca, assembly GCA_015342025.1. Taxonomy (NCBI): domain Eukaryota; kingdom Metazoa; phylum Arthropoda; class Insecta; order Coleoptera; family Chrysomelidae; genus Leptinotarsa; species Leptinotarsa tumamoca. The sequence goes on along the minus strand of WOGQ01000114.1, from coordinate 7,637 downwards.
AAAACTAGTGCAATAATCTATGAGATGAACTCCAATATACCTTTATAATTTATAGGAGCTTGAGAATGTTGGAAAGAAACATTTAAATATTTTACATAATTTGACTTGTCGTTAATTTGAATATTTATTGTTGCCCTTCAGCACTTTTATGGTATAAGATAGCTAAGCCACTATTTGAAACTGAAATGAAGTCATCACAGCTGATTCAGAGATTTTATTTGTTAACAGTTTAAAAACAAACCTGAGTAATGATTGACCTTCACTGAGGTCAGTCATCACGCTAATTTGCAATTCCACAATGGTAACAACAAAATGTTTATATGGAAAACAAACAAATCATGATCAATATCCATAAAAAGGGGTTTTCACCCGATAGTTACTCAATAAGTTAATGTGAGTTTTGATTGAACATGTGGAAAACTACAAAATATGTACAACTTCTCATTAAAATAAAGATATATGTTTATTTAGGAAATATTGAGACGATTAGAATTAGAATTTAATTCGTCAATTGAAACTATTTCAATCTACAAACTTATACTTCTGAGTTATGTTGATTAAAATACTTTTAGAAGCACAATTCATACCTTTCAATCTGTCAATTGAGACATTTTAATCTATCAATTGGTACTTACAAATGCAAATGGATACCTCCTGACCTGCATAGTGAAACTTTTCAATATGTCAACGGATTCCTTAAAATGTCGTTGATATTTTTGAATCTGTCGATTAACACTTGTAAATGCTCTCAACATATTACATGTACAAATGATCCAACGCAAATAAAACAATTATTTTACAAACTTCAACTTTTCAATCTGTTAGTTGACACTATTACAATCTGTTGATTGACACTTTTGAATCTGTCGATTGACACTTTTCTCTCTGTCAATTGACACTTTTCAATCTGTCAATAAGCATCTGCCGAATGGTACTTTCAATGAACTCTTGTAAATGATTTGTTGCAAAAATTCAATCAACCTAAGAACTGTTAATTTACACTGTTCAGTCTATCATTTGACACTATTTCAATCTGGCATTTGATACCTTTCAATTTGTCAATCTACATCTTTCAATCTGTCAATTGATACCCTTCAGTCTATCAATTGACACTTTTTAATCTCAGTTGACACTAGAATGTTATTGACGTATTGAATGTTTGTAAATTGATATATGATGATCTGAACATTAACGCAGTTTGAGATGTCAATCGACACTCTTTAATACACCAACTATTACTTTCAAAAACTGTCAATTGACACTTTTTAATCAATCATTTAATCTGGTGAATGATCTTTTAATTTGTCAATCTATATCTATCAATCTCTACATCTTTTTCTCTCAGTCGACATCGAAATGTTAATTGGCATTTTGATTATTTGCAAATTGATACTCAATGCTCTGATTATTGACACGGTTTTAAATGTCAATCGACACTCTTCAACATACTGACTTAAACATTTAAATCTGTCATTTGACGCTTCTGATATATGTTAATTTTAATTTTTGTCAATGGAGTTGTAAAAGAACTACAGGAATACCACGAAAACAAAGTAATTGAAACAAAAATACCTTACCTTGTTCAGAGGCCACTTCAGGCAGGTACGTAGCAGTTCTTTTGTTTCCCTTCTCATTGACGAATTCGATTCTTATGCCGTGAACTCCGACCTGCCAGTCCAGGTAGTCGTCCCCGTCTTCAAAATGTCTCAGAATCGAAACCGACACACTCAACTTGGGAAATTCGTCGCGAGTGATTGGACTGAATCTGGAGTCTTTGAAAGCACTTGTGATGGCATATTCTCTGAGTCCGGACTGCAGATTCATGGCATTGAAGGTACCTATGCACCCTCTGAGTCTCTTGTCCTTGCCTATTTTCCATGTTACAAATAAAGGACTGCGAAAGTATCAAAAAGTATGATCATTTTCGGTACACTAGATTTTAAATTTTTTCTCACATAAAATATGTAATGCAATATTTTAAAACAGGATACAAAATCAAATTTGAGGTAACAAAGGTTTTATATAGAAAAGGGAAATGTTCAGAAGGATTTTTATATGTAGAAGTTGAAGAACATAAACTTCAACAAAATTATTTTAAATAAAATTGTTGGTACTTATTTTCCATCGTTTCACAATTACCGGAAATTTAGTGATTTTTCCTAAATTTGTTAATATTTCCTGAATGTTCAATAAATAGAGGGAAAAATCTCATAACGTTTATGTAAAACTGGAAAATGAATCAGTCAAAAAATTCTTAAAACTCATTATTTTTTTATATACTGAAATTGTAACACACAGATATGGCCACAGAAACGTATTTTTTTTAGGATTACACACTCACAAATAAAATTCACAGAACAATATCATTGTTCTACCACAGTTCTACAAAAAATGTATCATTTTATCTTCCAGTGTTCTGTGATTCTGTGAGTAAAAAAATTGTTCATCTTTAACCTCAAAAAATGTCCCCAACATTTTGACAAATCATGAACAAAAAGGATTTGTTACCTAAAGAGACAATAATTTTCGATTCACCCCCCAAGACCAATACTGATTTTTTTTTTAAATTAATTTCTCACCAAGCAGAGTTTAATCCCAGACTAGTTAATTCTCTGGTTGGTGAAACCCTCTTTGAGAAGAGACTTTTGTGGGAGCAGTGTATATTTCTGAATTCATTTTTTTCACTGCATATTCAATTTGGTGATTCCCTTTCAAATTACAATACCACAATTATCAAAATATTTTATTTTGTTCTTTAATACTGTTGCATTTTATATCTTCGAGTATGAATGGTCTTGTTATGATTCACCCATAGAATTTTATTGCAAAACAAAGAGACAATCCAAGTGAAACTTTTTTCTTTCAATTCATTCAGGTTGGTCGGATTTTCTACTTGATGGATTACAGTGTCGTCGGCAAAGCTAACTATATTTAGAAATAAACGTATTCATGAAGCAAAACCTCGCGAAAACAAAGGAAAGTTATCTAAACAGTTGAATGACCTTCTCGGTACATATTCAGTACTGTTGACCTCCCAGTAATTGCGACCCAGAGCGCAGTCTAAATAATTCAACGGGGTACTTACTATGCATCGTTACTGAAAGATGGTGTTTTCGGAGGGGCTAGGTTATACAAATGGCAATAGAGGACGTCGAAACAGAAGAAGCACATATCTGGTAGAGCGACCATTCCCGTCCCGTTGCTCATCCCATTCGAAACAGACGTCCCGTTACATGACGGTATGCTGGATGAATTATTGAGCTTTTGTTTCTTTGTACCACAACATCCAGCAGCCATCGCACTTCCAACAAACAGCTGACTGCCTCTTGCCACCAACAAACAGAACGAACTAAGCTCGAAACTCGGCCTATTTGCTGGAGCACGGAAGCCTAAGAAATTACAGAACTAGGACAAAGTTCAGGGTGGTATTTTACTGTTCCGAGGAGTCAGATATTTACGTTCCTTGTTTCGTGGGAAGGTGAAATGACTGATCAAAATTTTGTCCTTTTTTTCAACCCAATAATAAATAGCAGGCAATATCACCGGAAATGATTAATTTCTTATCGAGAAATCAATTTTCCATCTTCGTCTGGTATTGAAGGAAGAACCCCTGAGGGGAAAAGCCGAAATCATCCAATTCGTAAGGACAATAGATTGTACGACATCTATTTTTTTTTATTTGAACGTCAAACTCAGGGAAAATATCCAATAATGCTGTGAGAAACCGCAACAAATATTAGTTGTTTCATTTACGCATTGCAATTATCTCTTCTCATCACAGTGATTAGTGAATCTGAAGGATATTGGTATCATAAATGAGTTCTGTTTGGGCTCTGGTCGATCCCATAGATGACGTCTTCGTCAGAGGAGATGTCATGACCTTCACTTACGTCTTTTTATGTTTCAGTACCTCTCCACTATGTTGATTATCGCACCAGTCTAACTGTCGGATCAACCAATTACCGTTCAATGCTTATGTCTGTGAGTTTTTTCTTGTACATGAAATCATCATAATGATTATTTCAACAACAAAAAATATATTGTTTTTGTTAATTTGTCGTGTTTACCGTTTGTCATCTCATTTTTTGCAAAATTGTTGATTAGTACTTTTTTAATTTTCTCTCTAGTACTGTTTCCAAAGAATGTTGGCAACATTTTTTGTAACATAACCTACTATTTTTCATTTTGTGACAGTTCACGTCATAACAATAGCAAGTTATAGTTTAAATGGAGTGATTTTTATTATTGATTAACAGAATAAATGATTACTAATTTCTAGGCATAATGGTAAGGCAATAAACTAAGTATTTTTGTAGGTTTGAGAGTTTTTCATCATTAATTCTGTTATTTAAAAGGGGTTTCAATATTATGCAAAATGGATTTGAAAACTGATGGGTTTTGCCTTCTTTAGAGTCCCAGAGTCGCATTTTAAGTAATATACATGAGGAAGAATGAAACAAAGTAGAAAAGTTTTCTCCTCTGTTATTTATTACAGTTATTCAAACCAGTCAACTACTCTAATTTACTTCTAGAAATTATTATGGTCATATATCAGTGATACATGTATTTCTAGGATATAAGTTCATTTTCTAGCGAAGATTTTGATACCAAGGCTTGGATAAATGACATCTTGAAAAATGCTGATAAGCAAAAAGAAGTAAGTAAGATTTGTATAATTTTCATTCTTCCACATATGAGTTACCTTTCCTCTTCATTTTCAGAGTAGTTTTACAATGTCTCTGGTAATGAAGCTACAACTGTATGTGCAACAAGTTAACAGTGCCTTAGAAGACACCAGTCAGGACGTTTTAGCTTCCTTACCTAAAATTATGAGGGATTCAAAGAACTTGCAACAAGAAGCAGTTTTACTGAAAGAAAAAATGGCTGTAGTTAGAGCAGAGATAGAAAAAATCGAACAGGAGACAGGAAAGTCCATAGAATCCATTGCAAAGTTGGATTCCATGAAAACTAAGTTGATTTTAGCCAAGCAAGGGCTCCACGAAAGTGATAACTGGACACTTCTTGGTAATTTCTATACAATTTGTTGTAACCACAAAAACTCCATTTTTCCTGAGATATTCGTTTTAAATAGAAATCATAATTATATCCAAGAACGGCTCAAGTAATATTCCTTTTCCGTATTTTACAGTGAATGATTTAGAAGAAGTTTTCGACTCTAGAAACGTTGAAAATATATCCAACAAAATATTAGGTATGCAGAGTTCTCTCAAACTGCTAGTGAACGTAGCAGACTATGAGGACCGTAAGCTCCAACTAGAAGGTTTGAAAAATAGGTTGGAGGCTATCGCTAGCCCGGAGATAGTGCAGGCCTTCAACTCTCACAATACAGGTGAGTAAAACACGGGTTAGAGGATACAATTTTGTATGCATCATTTTCTCAAGTTTTTCGAAACTACAATTTTGTGCTAAATTACTTTATTGATAAAGATCAGAACGTGGCTATGAGCTATTTCTCTTGTTTAAGAGTGTAAAGCTTTGAAATACATTCCTAAAGGGGCTGCTGAGTATAATAACTTCAATTACCTTAACTGTCTATTAAAATGTCAAAATAAGAGCTGTTACGGCAGTTTTCAGGCCTCTGAAATGTTTTTGACAACTCAATTCCCAAGTTCAGAATTCAATAATGATAATGATGCTAAATATCCATAACTAGAGGAACTTTTGCTGCAGAACAATCGCAAATGTACGTAAGGATATTCACGTCCATTGGGAGGCTGCCGCAATTGTTAAAATACTACCAGAAATGCCAGAAAGATATTTTGCTGAAGAAATGGAGAAACCAGCTAGAGATCGAACAGGATGAAACCACATTGCAGTGGATCCATAATTACTACAATGAACTTCTATCGAACTGGTACACTCAGTATAGGTGGTTCAATCAAGTGTTTGTTAGCGAGTCAGCGTCCCAGTCTTTGATAGACATTTACACAGATGTCCTCTCGTCGTTGGATCCCAGTTTGAACGAATGCATCGATGCTGCTTTGAAGCAGGTTCCGGATAAGTTGAGTTTCTTGTTGGAAATCAAGCAAGCGGCAACTCAGTTCAGAGATAGCTTGGTAAACGTAATCAGTCAGTCAGTACAAGGTATGTCATAATGATAGTAGTCATGATTTTTTTATATTTTTATTGTGATTTATAAAAACTTTGTACAATATTCCGTGAATTACTATGCGCCTAGGTGCCCCCTTTACATCAGAAGAGGTTTTCCTATAGTAATTTCGAAATTAAAATCAAACATATACTTACCATGTCTGGATAGTAATTCTGTGTTAAGGAAAAAGCTCTCCTTTCTCAAAATTACTATCCAAGAATATATAGAAAGGAAGAGGCAATGAACATCAGTAAAATCTCGCTACCTGTCTTTAATTGTACACAGATTCTAGCATTGTGAATTTCAACCGTTTGCAGGTTCAGAAAAATGTTTCATCATTTCCTTACCGTAGTTGGGTGGTATAATCTGCTAGCATAGTGAATGTTCCATGTATACAACCTCATTCATATAAATGAGAAAGAGAATTGGGCCAAGTATGGGTCCTTGGGGTAGCCCAATGAAATTTTGAAAGATCTAAGACACAATTCTTCAATTTGTCGACCTTATTTCGGTTTGAAAGATAACCTTCAATCCACAAAACTATACTTTTCCAGCGAAACCAAATCCAGTCCAGATCTCCAAACTGCAAAAGGCCATATTCAGTCATTTGGTGACTTACGTAAAGAAGTACTCTTCCTACGAGCAAGCCTACTTGAACAAGCAACTGTCATCGCTCGACTGCATGAAGGACGAACTTCCCGATACCATCCAAGCCCTAGGGCTCAGCATTCCTTCCGTCGTGGACATGTGCAGAGCGGCGAAGAAACGCTGTCAAGACATAACGGAAAACTGTGGGTACTGCGGCCTGCTGCTGGCGTTGAGATCGTTCCTGATGGGTTATGCTGATCTTTATAGAGTGGCTCTCAGGCAAATCGACAGGAACAGGAAGTCGGAGGAAGACTGGAACGTCTTCCAGCTCTGTATGTCGTTGCTGCAGAACAGCGGAGAGGTTTGTTATATCTTGTAATCTAAGTTTTTGTATGTAATTCATGAGTTTTCACGTTTAACTGTAGATTTTCAAGAAATATTTGGGGTTAGTGTGCGTCTGAGAGTTCTAGATATGAAGAATGTCGATCTCTTCTTTTTATAGACATCTCTCAAGTGGATTGGGGAATGTTCCTCAATTTGGGTTATTACAGCAAATGCAAGTTGAGTTTAAATCATGAGTTTTTCAAATCAAATTCACTTCGAAAAGTATTCAAATTGATGTTTCAAATGTTGGTTTTCAATTTTTAAAGGGAGTTGTTTCCAATTCACATATTGACAACAGCGCCTATATCAAGTTGAAATAATTTATACATACCTAGATATTCTACTTTAAAAAAGAAAAATTATATTTATTAATCAACAATTAAGGCAAAATATAAATTATAGTTCAATACCTCCTCCACAAGCCACATAAACAACAGTTGTTTTGTTATTTATTTATATAGAGGAAGATAGGTTAGGTGCACAAAATGTCATACGTTACAGAATGTCTCGGAAAATAAGTAAACAGAACAGCACGCCTCTGAAATATGTCATC
>WOGQ01000113.1:0-25035 GCA_015342025.1 Leptinotarsa tumamoca | reverse complement strand
AATAAAAAAAACGGTAATAAAAAATCCCGATTTTCGACTAAGAAAAAATATCGTAGTATGTCCTGAAACTTTAATAAACATTTCAGATTTTGTCCCAAGGTAGACCTTTTAGTACTTGACACTTGAAAAAAAATTATTAAAATCGATTTACAACTTCAAATTTTAGGGGGGTGTTTCCATTAAAAATGGGTCACACTGTATATAATAGTATCATTTACCATATTTAGTGAGGGGAATACATTGTACTTTCCAAGTGTGCTTACATTTACTGCAAAAGCTATTTGTCAACGCTATATCATCTTTAGATTATCTCAAAAATAACCAACATACACTGTAGAAGGTGCAATCATTACTTACCTGTATATCATCTAGCCAAAAATTGGTTGTTTTGCAGCATTCGTTTCTGTGACTACGGCAAACTGCGAAGCAATTTAAAAAAATATCCCTATTGTCATGAAATTTTGAAAGTTAAATGCTGATCAGTGGAGGTAACACAGCTTTGATTGATTGATCGATCACATGTAGATAAGTTTCCTCTGGGAAAAATGACATTAGCAATCACTCTCAATATGTATTTTCAGGTAACATTTGCCTACCCTCTTTCCAACGAGTTTGTTGAATTATTGATACAATATGTTCTGATAGAATCCAGGGCTGTGTATAGAAGACAGGACTATTCAGTTGTTCAAGAAACTGAAGCACAAGATAGAATATTACGACTCTTAATCCATATATTCAATTCCTATTATGAAAGTAAAATGGTGCCATTGAAGGAATTATTAGATAAATCTGCCAAGGCTATCATAAATATTTTCATCGATATAAAAAGAGACTACGGTTTGAACAATAGGTTAATGGAAAACATGACTGTGTAAGTTAATCTACAAATATCTTCAATTAAGAGAACAATATGTCTAATGTTTTTCTAATATATTTTTTGTTTATAGTAAATTATTGAAGAAAATTGGACAATTTGAAAAAATTGAGGCTCTGAAAGGAAAGAATCTCCCTTGTCCTTTGGATACTTATTTAACTGATTCTGCTTATTCTGATATTTACAAAACAACTATTACAAGTGATTATGGTACTGACGATGGGTTTCATATGAATGATGATGTACAGGTTTGTTGTTTATTTTATTTCCTATTTACTTATAGTATCTCACTTTAATACAACTTATATTTTAAAAGAAAATTTTAATTTGTATATAATTTATTTGCTCTGTATCAATATGTTTGACATTCTATTTTATATAGATAAGATTTTAGGTACTACTTTTATGCTATCTAACATAGTTAAAAAACTTATGTCAACAGGAACTTTTTCTTAAGACAATAAACGCATTGCTCTCTCTCTCTCTTATTTGTAATTTAATATCCTTATTCTATTAAAATGTTAACTTGTGTAAGGTAGAATCTCATACGACTTACAAATGTTCAAATAAGAGATATTCCATATGAAAAAAAATCAAATCCATTCTTGACAAAGTTTCCCAGAGCTTTTTCCATTATTATTCAAATGAAATTAAAATAAATTATCAATATACATATCCAAAACAAGCACTTTTTCCAATTCAATGCAATACTTTTCTTCATCTCCCGAAGACGTCAACTTGGGTGGCGTTGGCGTCCTCAGTTTAGTTTGGTTCTTCAGGAGATGAATACGCAATATTCTGGTGATTGAAAAATGTGCCTTTTTTGGATTTATTCTACGCCAATTTCACCTTTTAATATACCTGTCGTTGTTCTTCTATTATTTTATTTTGATAGTTTTGTATTTCAGATTGTTGATGATGATGATGATGATATTGTTGATGTCTCTACCAGTGAAAGAATTGAAGTAATAAAAGAAGAAAATTCGACATTAACTGAAACCTCTTCACGTCCGTTAACTAAGCCTGTGCTCACAATTTGTCTAGATGACAGCGACTTTGACAGTGACGAAGAAACATGCTGTTTAGAAGAAGAAGTCGAAACCAGTAAGAAATCTTTGGAATACCAAAGTAGTCGGAGGCAACAAGATAAAGAATCATTCAATAAAAGAAACCATAAGCCAATTGAGAAAGTTAAGAATGAGGAAGATATAAAAGTAGATTTATCTTTAGAATATATTTCAGGTGATGAACAAGTAAATAGTGATGCGAGTCACACAAAATCGAACTTGATCTCAAACAAACCTCTAGTTGTAGGTTGCGGTGGAAAAGAAGATAAACTTCGATCTGGTATATATAAAAATGTGACTAAAGTGTCAGTTGTAGATACTGAAATTGTTGAAATTTCTGATGACGAATATGAAGTAAGTCTTGAATCCATAAACAATGAGAGAGATAAAGTAAGCAACACCAAATCTGAGACATGCGCTATAAATTCAATCATTTCCATGGATCAAATTCCAACTGAAAAGGCTCAGAATGACAGTTTTCGTGAGGTTTATAAACTTAATACTTCCTCAGCTCCCAATATCATGAATGAGGAAACTATAAACAATGAGAGAGATGAAGTGAACCATACCACATCCAATACATGTGCCATTGATTCAATTTCCATGGTGAAAATACCAACTGGAAAGATTCAAAATGACAGCTCTTCTGAGGTTCATAAAATTAATAGTCTGTCGTTAATATCCTCAACTTCCAATATCTTGGATGTACATACTAGAAAAGACCAGAATGTTGCAGAAGATGATTTTGAATTTAATTCATCTGTGGTCAACTGTACTAAGCAACAAAATTTATCAACACCCATGAATAAGGAAATGAACAAAGATCTAATAACAATTCATGAATCAAATAATAAAAGCTGCCTAAAAGAAAAGTCTAAAGGAAAATCATCTTTAGGAAAAACCTCAACCATTTCGAAGGAACTTGAAATAAATGACTCGTGTTCATCTGTTCAAATAAACGAAAATATGATGAAAAGCATGGAGGATGGCATTGATAACTATGATAGTGAAAGATCTAAAGAAGTACTATCAGAATTTGGGTCTTCAGGACTGACTCCAAATATTTCTGAGGAAACTGTGTTTGAAGAAACAGATTCTAGAAAGTTGATATTGGAAGACGAACCTGGCTTACCGATTCCAATGGAAGAATCTGTAATTGAAATGATGGAAAAGCGGGAAAATAGTAACTCTGATGATGAAATGTCTCTAGAAGGATCATTGCAGTATAAATCGTTGGGACCGTTTCAAAATATTTCCAAGGTGACTCTAGCTGAAAGGAATTGTAGAAAGATATCAGATGAGACCCCAACTTCACCTATTCAAGAGAACGAAGATATATTGGAAGTGATTAAAGAGCAGGATAATGATATTTTCGAAAAAAAGGCGTGTGAAAAACGCTCATTGGAGCATGGACCTGTAGAAATAATTTCAACTATCAATGAGACTGAATCCGAAAGGAATTCTAGAAAGTTGCCAGTGGTTGAAAAACCATGTTCATCTATTCAAGTAAACGCAGATGTAATTGAAGAGAGCAATGACTGCTCTCAAAATGAACAGTCTATAGGATCACCAGAGCTTGAATCTTTAGAAATAACTCCAAATATTTCCAAAGAGACTGCATTTGAAATGAATTCTGGAATATCAGCATATGAAAAATCATCTTCATCTATTCAAGTAAACGCAGATGTGATTGAAGTGATGGATGGGCAGAGCAATGATTGCTCTCGAAATGAACAGTCTAAAAGATCATCAGAGCTTGAATCTTCAGAAATAACTAGAAATATTTTGAAAGATACTGCATTTGAAATGAATTCTGGAATATCCGTAGATGAAAAACCATTTTCATCTATTCAAGTAAATGCAGATGTAATCGAAGTGACCGATGAACAAAGCAATGGCAGCTGTCAAAATGAAGAGTCTGAGGATGAACTCAAATCTTCAGAAACAACTCCAAGTATTTCCAAGAAGACTGCATTTGAAATGAATTGTATGAAGTTGCCTCCAGCAGATGAAGAATCATGTTCATCTATTCAAGTAAATACAGATGTAATTGAAGTGCCACAAGTAGATAAAATAACATGTCCATCATTTCAAGTAAACGTAGACGTAATCGAAGTTACAGATGAACAGGGCGATGACTGCTGTCAAAATGATGTAACAGAAGAATTATTAGAGAATGTGTCTGTAGGATTAACATCAATGATTTCAAAAGAAACTTTGCTTGAAACAACAAACGAGTTTGCACTAGGAGATAAAAAAGCATGTTCATCTAATGTAATAAACGAAAATGTAATGGAAGTGATGAATACGGATATTGCTTGCTATCAAAAGGAAATGTTTAAAGAAGAATCATCAGAGTTTCAATCTTTATCAATAACTGAAAATATTTTGAAGGAGAGTCTGTTTGAAAAGAGTTCTGGGAAGATGCTTCCAGAAGATGAGTCTTCTAGCACTATTATTCAAATACAAGAAGTTGAAATGGTGGATAGTCCACCCACTCAAGTGAAAGAAGGTATAATACGAATGACAAATGAAGTTTATAAAGAAATATCTTCACACTGTGAGTCGTCACCTGCTTGTAATACTGTTTCTAAGGAGGTTCTAGTTGGAATTAATCCCAGAAAGCTCACCAATACATGTGAAAAAGAAATCCTAAGTGAGGAATTTTCAGAATTACAATCAACTTCCAGAAAGTTATCTACAGAAGATGACAAACTAGAAGAATGCTCACCATATAAAATTAGTGAAGAGGTTTCTAGTAATTATTCTGAATCTCTGTTTGATTCCAAAAACTTGGTAATGATTGAAAATGAAAGCTTCGGATCTTCAACGATAGCACATCCCGAAGATATCCCATGTATTTTAGATCTGTGTTATGGAACAGAAAAAAATAAAAAAGAAAATGAGAGCGATCAAAAGTTTGAGGTAAATGTGACAGATACATCTGCTCTTCCTGAAAAAATTCAAAATGTTGAGTGTGTGGAGCAACCTGAAACTGAGAAATATTTAGAAAATGATAAACAGACATCAATTAACGATCCATTGTCTGATTATAAGAATTTTGAAACAAATAGGGTAACTGATGAAAAATGCAACACAAAAGAGATCGATTTGGCTGATAAAAATTATTTTCAACATTCAGAAGAAATGAATCATGTATGTAGTGAAGTGACACCATCAAACGAAAACATTACACAATTAGTTTCTGATACTGAGACGCAATCCAGCAGTGACTTTGTGGGTGTACAGATTCTTACAAAAGATGATATGAATGGTGAAAGAGAAACTTCCTACAAAAAATTATTGGAAAAAACGAACCTGAAGGAGAGCTTTCTATGTCCAGAATATAATCCCGGTACAAGTAAATCCTCTGCGGAGAATTATCTCAAAGGTTTATCTAAAGAACATTTATATCATAACAGCATTGATCATCCAACAGGAGAAAGTCAACCTGTGATTGCGGAAGATCAACAATATTCTGTGAGTAATGCATTAGAGCCCTATCAGGACCATGAGTTACCAAATATAAGTTCGCCAATCGTAAATGTTTCACAAGAAGTTATTGAATGTAAAACTGAAACTTATTCAAGTGAGAGTATTAGTGTAATTCACGATTCAAATGCTGCTACAAAAGTTCTTGAAACTGTTATTCTTTCAAAGCAAAGTGATGAGGGACAATCTGAAGGTTTGAAGTGCATTGAAATGTCTGGACAAAATCCTGTAACAGATATTCAAAGTAAGGAGAATGTGGAAAATGCTCATTGTATTACCAAAAACAAGGAATGCTTGGTTTCAGGAGTATATCATCATATAAAATCAAATACAAATGAAAATTCCAATCAAAATACAGATCAGAAACTGGTGGATTCATTAGTTTACTCTAATGAGGTCATTGAAAAACAAAAATATGGAAATTTTTGTCTTGAAAATGAAAATAATGAACTCTCTCAACCTGAAAAATTTGACCGGGCTACAGAAGAAGTTGAAGAAAATATTATTGATGATCAACTTGTTGTTTTTCATGAAGACTCAGAAATTGCATGTGAAGTAGAAGTAGGAACTGATGACACTGTTGAACCAACTAAAAAAATGAGAAGTTCAGAAAAGGTTGAGCATGAAAGAGACAATAAGTTTGAAGAACTTGTAAATTTGAAATTGGAAGAATCGAATGAAAGAATGTTTCAAGAGGAAGGTGGGTCAAAATTCGACAATAAACAAGAAGATTCAACAGACTTGAATGATGAGGGCACCTCCAGTAAGCAATTACAAAATGTAAAGTCAAAGGAAGTTATTTCCTTAGAACATTTTAGAAACGATGAGGGCAAAGGTAATGATAATATAGACCACCCAAAGCTAGGGTATGAAGTTGAAGAAAACTCACATACTTCATTTTATTATGCCATGGAAGTTGAAATAAGGTCAGAAGATAATCAATCCGGGCAGGACATACGTGGGAAAAATGTAATTTTTGATATTTCTCATCCTGATCCGATCAGCAAATCAAAAGAATCGCTTATTCAAAACAATGTACAAACAAATATTGGGTGCACAATGGATAATATAGCAGAAAAAAATGAAAGGTCAGATCAAAAAGTGAAGGAAACTCATCATCCTACGCCTACGGATGTTATTCAGATACAGAATGAACCCTTGCTTGAATTTCATAATGAATCTGAGTATGTCAATGAAGTTGAGGTAGGCGCTGTAGTATCTGAATGTTTTCAAGAACAAAGGACTGAAAAACCTTTCTCAGACAACCTTGAACTGATCAGAGAAAACACATCTAGTAAAAATGTCTCAACTACACGAAGTTCTGAAACACCTCAATTGTCTTTTAGTCAACAGAAATCTGGAGTAGCTATAAATATTGAAAAAACTGATTTTTCAGATAACCTGCCAATTTGCTCTAAAGCAATTGATGAAAACATTGAATTGACCATGTTTAATAATCTAAAAATGAATGGAATTGATGTTTTTGTTCAAAACGAAGTTGAGCAGACACCTTCAAAACCGTTTCACTCTTTGGATGTACTAGCTGATGTTGCTACAAATGCCCTCAGAGAAAAAGTTAAAGAGGAACGAAAACAACCTTTGAGAAGAGGGAGATCCATGACAACTGAAAATGAATTTCGTAAATCTTCAGAAAAAACTATTCAGAATGAAAAAAAACCGATGAAGAATTACTCAAAAGTCAGCAAATCTAAAGACAGAGTTGGACATATGCCAAAAGCAGCACGTGCTCACCTAACACCAAAGAAAACTGTAAAAACTGTTGTTAATGAGAATATACGCATTACAAGGAGTAGCCACTTGAAAAATATTAGTGAAAAAGTTGAATCCGGTTTCAAACCTCACGACTTTTTATCAATAGAAAATTCAATACCTCCTGTGAAAAAAACATATGCAGATAGAATTGTGGATGTAAATTTCACGAGTGAAGATAGTAATGACAGTGAAAGCAATAAATTGTTGATTGATGAAGGGACAAACGCAAAATCAAAACCCTTGAATAAATTGAGTAACATAGAAGAAGATGGAAACTTTGGCAAATCATCAGTGGTAAACAAAAAAAATTCCAATGTCAAATCAGAGTCTGTGTTGGATAAGTTGAGTAAGTGCAAAGCAGGTGAACATAATGATAACACATCAAAAACCTTATCAGATACAGTTGAAGGAGATGAAGTTGATACTAAAATCTCTAAAGGGATTGGAGAGAAGAAAGTTAACATTTATGATGATGATACTCTTGACGAAGATTTTCATTTTCTCTATGAACCAAATGTGAAAGTCACTACAAATGAAAATAAAAACAATTTTGTTGAAGTTGAAACAGTTCCTTCTATTTTCAGATCATTTTCAACGACACTAGAAAATACCACAAAAATAGAATCTGAAAATAATAAACCAATAAGAACTAAGGCAGAAAGAAAGGCATATCATCCAAGTCTAAACCCATACATCAGTATCAAAAGAATTGATGTTAACACAAGTGAAGAAAACATTCCACTTGAGGATCAAAATAGGTCAAACATTTCAGATACGGAAAAAATGAAATATATACAAGACGAAGAATTCAAAACAGATTTAGAGATAATACAAAAAATGAGAAAGGAATCTGAGGAAAAAATTTGTGAAAAAAACAAATTATCAATGATTACTGATGTGAAAGAAGTAAACATCAGGTTAAATGAAGATATTGTACTTCTAACAAAGTCATCTGAAACTCCAAAATTCAATAATGAAAACGAGAACAGTGCAGCTTCAAATGAACATGGCGATTTAGATGAAACCCCTTTGGCTGACAGAATTAAGAAAGAAACACAAGAGGCTTCATGCAAAACAAATTTGTCCAAAGAAAATATATGTAATGAAATTATTAATAAAAAACCCAGGAAAACTTCTAAAAAAAGGAAAATTCATAAAATTACAACAAAACCTAACATACACGATGAACATAAAGATCATGTGAAACAAACAGAAGATGAAAGTAACAATTTAATGAATTCCGGTATATTCCAGGATCGATTACTTGACAAATCAGAGGCAGAAGACCAAAATTCAGTTATTTTGCCACCAAAACTGAGGAGAAAATCAATATCTAGAGATAATTTGAATAGATCATTCAATTCAGTGGAAAATAGTTTCTCTACTAGTAACAAAGAGGTTGAGGATAAAACATGTATGCCACCCCCGAAATTAAGAGGGAAATCATCCTCGATTTGTGAACGATTCAAAGAACAAGACACTGAATTAAGATGGAAATGTAAAAACACAGTTTCTCAAACAACAGAGAAATTGAAGAAAAAGTTATATGAAGGAGATTCGGTTGATGTAGAACCGCAATTTGTATTAGGTGCAAAACAAAAGGAAATTTCGGTCTCAAATGAAAGTCTGGATGAGTCACCATTGCCACAAAAAATATTCGAAAGTACTTTTGGAGAAACAATTTATGAACCCATAGCCACTCATTGCGATAAATCACAAAAATCTGACCTTTTTAATTCACAATCATTTAAAGATGGAATGGCATCTGATGAAGGAAATAAACAGATATCTGTTCAAAGCAGCAAAGAGGATAACCCAAATGAAAATATACAGAATCTATCATTGACTCTCCAAGGAAAAATTGAAGTCGAGGAAATTGTTACTAGTATTGAACAACAAAATGAAAACACTGTTGATGAGGTTAATGCTGACCAAAAAAAAGATCAGGGTGAACTGGTTATATTTGGTGACATTGGTCCAGAAGAAATAACTACAGAAACATCTCAAGAAATTTCACAGCCTCATGATGATCATGAGAAATGTAAATCAAATCTTATGACTTCTGATATTTCGTTGGGTGAAAAGAAAGTTGGGATTTGTACTGATAGTATAAAGTCAGTGGGAGAGAATTCGGATGTTTCAACCAAATGTAGTATTGATCAGACCGATATTGATAATTCACATCAGCTGTCAATTTGCACTTCTGAAAACCTTTCAGATATCTCAGATTTAAGCGATCAATTTGAAAAAGTAATTGAATCAGAGTCCGTTGAGAAAATAAGCATTCAGAATAAGACAGAAGTTAGTTCAGCTACAAAAGAAACAGGTTTCACAACTTCCATGAATGATCAATGTAAAATAGTTGAAACTGACATTGAAACGAACCTACGCTCAACCAGTATACTTTTAGATGATAGAGAAAATCTCGCATCAGTAAACAAAATCTCTACTTTATCAAGTGAAGAAGGCCGATCACTAAAAAAAAATAAAAATCGGCTAGAAAAACAAAAGTTAGGTGAGATCAAATCAAATAGTTCAATGCAAGACCAGAATCAAAAGATCAATAAACCTGTGAAGTCCGATAAACATGGCACTGTTGCAAAGCATGCTCCTTTGAAACATTCTCTTGATTTTGATAGGGTTGATGAAGTGACTTCAAGTGAACAAATTGAATCTAACTGTTCAGATGAGGTAAATCAGACGACTGAAATGAACAGTAGTAAAACTAACTGCACAACAAAAAAAGTTTTACTTATACCTCTAGAGTCTTTGAAAATTAAAAAACATAATATCAAGATTATAGAATGTGAAAAAGTACAGAGCAAAGTGACCAGAGATGAACTAAATCAAACAGGAATGTGTTCAACTTCTGAAGAGAATATTTCTCTCATTGAAGAAGTATGCCCTGTTGTACAAGATCGACCCCAAGTGAAAACCACAAAAGATTCGGAGAATTTCAACAAAAAAGATGTGATTTCAACTGGAAAACAGCAAACTAAATCTATCTCAACCTCTCCAAAAGTTACTCGAGAAACAGATGCGTTAAATGTTTCAGGAAACAGTAAAAAAATTATTGATGAAGGAATTGAAATTGAAAGTGTCAGAAAAAAATCTCGATCAAGATCAAAATTACAGCAAAATATTGATGCCAATTGTAGTAAGAAAAGTGCAGAATGTAGTTCCAATAAAAAAATATCAATTTCTACTGGTCTTAACGTTTGTGACCAATTTTCTTCAGAAACAAATAAATATCGAGATGAAAAACAAATTGAAGTTTGTGAAAGTAAATCACCAAAAGGAAGATTGAAACGATCTAATTCAAAGTTATATGACAACAGCTTTGTCAAGGAAACTGAAACTCCCACTAAAAAGTTGAAAAAGAGTCATGACAAAATTCTTTCTAAATCATATCCACATGCGAATGTAGAAAAAGAAATGAGTGAAGATAATTTGAAAGATATAGAAATAAGATCTCTATCCAGTACTCATGCAGATATTTCGAAATTTGATAATGAAGAGGTTACAAAAGATCAAAAGAATAAAATACAAACTGAAACAGTTTGTGAAAAATCTGAAAAGGTAATCGAATCTGAGCCAAATTCAGACCCCAAAGGAACAACTCAACTCCAACAAACTATAAGTACAGAGGTGACTAAAGGGCAGTTAGAGTTGCATCCAAAGATTGATATTTCAAATGGCTCAGTAATATTGATTAGCCCTCAAAAATTATATTTAGATGATAATAAGGATAAGGATATATCATGCTCTCATGGTGAGATCACTGATGGTCTAGAGCAGAGTGAAGTGTTAAATGTTTTCAAAAATATTGAAGAAACTTGTTCTGAGAAAAATGAGACAGTATTTGAAAATGCTACTTCCACAAATAATCCAGAATTTTGTTCAAATGTAGGGGACACCACTAAACCTGTCGATATCAACAAAATTGAACTGAATTCTTGTTTGGAAACTGAAATAACTACTACAGTATCAGATGATGTGAATAAAACTTCAGAAGAATCCCATCACAACTCGCCATTTGAAGCTGTGAATACTTGTGAAAAAACACAACATGATTTTGACCTTGAAGATAAGGATTCTTGTAGTCATCAGTCTTTTCATAAAATTATACCAGACTCACATGCAGAAGAAATTGAAAAGTCTGCCATTTGTATATTAGAACAACCACAGGATATTACTTCACATGAAATAAAAATTTTCAGTCATGACCAGGGTGACATGAATTTCTATGCTGCAGTTGTAGAAAATCAGTCTATAGTTGAAAATGAAAGCACAAGTATTGATGAGAACACTAAAACGTCAAATTCAATCCAATTTTCATTAGAAAATGGAAATGAAATATTTAATGTTACTGTTGATAAAATCACTTCAACTCCTGGAGATTTTGAATTCAGTAACGCCAATATAGCTGCAAATGAGAAAACTGAAACAACTAGCAACACCCATTTGACCCCAGCAAACGAAAATGAAATCTCCATTCCAGTTATCGAGAACATCTCTTTACTAACATCTAATGATTTTCAATTCGACAATACCAATATATTAGTGTGCGAGAACGCTTCATCTTTTGATAAGCTTGAATTGCTGCAAAGCAGTGATGAGAAAAAGCAGCCAGTTTTTTCTCAAAAACTTGATGTAATAACACATTTTTTGAATCAGGAAAGACAAGCAGGGTCCGTTGTTATATCTGAAGGTGACGCAAGTATTTCTGAGGGTCATTCCAGTAGAGATGAAGTATGTATTTCAAAAGAATCTGGTGAGAAAGATTCAGAAGTTCAAAAAAGAGTTTCTCAATCTATCAAAGTAACGGACGGAAAGTCAGAAATAACTTCTTTCACTAACAGTTCAATATCAGAAGTACAAAAAACAGTGAAAATAGTTGAACCTGAAGAAACATTGAGAAATTCTCATCTCGCCAAGAGTCGTAAAAGAAAACTACAGGATCTACCAATACCAGATAAAACAACTCACGAAATCAGTTCTAGAAAGAAAACCATGAGAGAATTGTCAATACTTATAGATAACTCGATTGCAATTACTAAATCCTCACCTTTATCTGGTTCTCCAAGGAAACGAGAGAGAAAATCTATTGAGTCTGTAGTAAGTCACTTGAAAGAGAAGGAAATCAGTTCTGTTGCTTTAATGGAACCTACACAAAGTGCTGATAATAGCTGTGTTCCAAAAAAAGAAGATAATGATAATAATACACATTTCAATGCATCTTTATTGTTAAAAAGTGATGAAATTCCAGAAATTGATTCTGAAGTTGTGGTTTCCTCTGATCAATCTGCTCTCATTTCCTTTTCGACGACAAATGTATCTGGTAGTAATGAATTGTTGAGCAGTAGCTCTACAGGTTCTTATGAGAACAAATATTCTGGTCAAGATGAACCTCTGGAACAATCCTCAAGTATTGAAAAAGTTCTTGATTGCACTCAGGAAGTGAACCAGTACCAACTTCTTCCTTCCGAAGAAATTTTGGGAATAATGGACTCCAGACAATCCCCAAAAGTAGAAGAAACGAGTGAGCCATCATCTCTAGCTATAAACAACTGCTCGAATTTGACAATAAAAACTCAAAATTCCAATTCCATAGAAGTTTCGAGCACCTCACCTGCAAATGATGAAGATGTTGCAGAGATCTTCAAAAACTTGAAAAATTTAAAACATTTCGGAAAAGCTACTTGCTCCAGATTGGAAAACAGCGCTAGTTCATTTATTCGCACTTCCATTATGTCTTCACATGCTAACATTATTGATGACAAAACCGATTTCACCCAGATGGCTCCAGAAGAACCTTCTGCTGAGCGTAACTCTGCATTTGGTATAGAGCAACAGGTAACAGTTCCTCGGGATTCTTGTTCTAAAAACGACAGTCTGTCAAAACTTGAACATTACATGGAATCACACAGAGTTTCACCTACTATTTCATCTTCAACTATCAATAATTCCAACAAACAGATTGCAAGCACGTCTGATGTGTCTCTGAATTACCACGATATTTCTCCAACTAAGATTACCATTGGTAGTTCACAAACCTTAGATTTAATTACGACACAAAACTATCAGCTCAACCAAAACAGTTTGGGACAAATTTCGAGATCAAATAGTTTCATTACAGGCGTTTATGGATCATCAAGTGAGATTACTGATATGATTCCAGTATCCAAGCAATCAGAATTTACGCAGACCTTCACACCAATTACCAAAATAACAGAAATCAAAGTAAGCTATGAAGAGAACAACAGCGACCATAGTTATTATAATACTGGTAAGTCTTGTATACATTATGATATTATTTTCTTGTATATGAAGTGAACTTGACATTGTTATATGCACAAATTAATTTGTGATACACTGTTTGGAACCTTTGGTGTAGTAATGAATATTACTGGATTTTTTCCCAACACCAAACCGTTATTTCAACACCTCGACACGTGTTTCGATCACCAAGTGAACATCTTCAAGAGGAAGATCAAACTGTTTGATCTTCTTCTTGAAGATGATCACTTGGTAATCGAAACACATGCCGAGGTGTTGAAATAAAGGTTTGGTGTTGGGAAAAAACTCCAGTAATATACACAAACTAATGTTTAGTGTCCACTAATATTTAATCATACTGACACGTTTTAATTTATTTTTCTGTACTGAGGACCTACCCAGTAGCTTAACTAGGAGCTGTCTTCATTCTTAAGATGGCTCTGAAATTGCCGTCATTTGTGACTGGCTCCTCATCAGTCACAGAAACAGTGCCAGAATCGTTTGTTCCTCTCAAAGCCAGTTCCTGATGCCCACAAAACTTTATAGTTTCCACAGTTGAAAATAATTTTTCTCCATTTTCTTCTACTTGCTTTCTTCTCCCTGAGTCAATAACGTTCCTGATATCCAAGTATTGCAAAGTTTTCAAAAAGTTGGAGCCTTTAACCACAGCTTCGTGATGGTATTGTTTCGATTGATGGGATTCGAAGTCTTCGATTGCGCTAAGGAGAGTGCAACAGGCAATTGTATTCCAACATTTATGTTGTTGAACATCTTGTCGACCCTACCAGTAACCACGTGCACCCCGGAAAGGTAATTTTCCACACTTAGGTGTCTCAAAACCTACCTACGGAATTCTTGTGGGCAAGAAGGCTAACCGGGTTGACCCTAATGGCAATTCACAGAGATGTCAGCATCCCAACTGATGATGTTATAACAGAATTTGACTATAAAAATTTTATTTTCAATAATTATGAATTTACTGAACTGGAAACTTGAGGTTTTTAGTTTTAAAAACGAATATGTTAATACAGTTTTTTCAGTGGAGAGCTTTTTCCGTGCAAATGTAATGGTAATTGAATTTGAATTAGCAGGTCTTTTTTATTGCGACCCCCCGAAACAAAAATCTGGACACGGCCTTGCCATAAACTGCTACAAATGCCCTTTACTGTTTTATGCAGATGCATACTCAGAAGATTCCGTGCGAAGCGCATTATCATTGCATCCATTTTATTGAGTTTAATGAATATTTCAGTAAATATTTGAAAATATTTTGCCGAACTATAACTATATTTTTTTAAGGACAAAACACAAGCACTACAGGAAAATCCTTAAGGCCCTATGAGATCGGTGCCTGTGCGAAAGTAGTTATTCACATTGGATTTGAATCGCCGGAGATTAAATCCATTTGGAAAAACGTTCTCAGAAAGTTCATTCCACATAAACGCGGTTCTCCAAATGAAAGAGATCTTGAACAGTGAAGTTTGAGGTATATTGAGTTAAACCTCAAAACGATGAGCAGCCACAGTCCGTCGCGTATTTCTGGGATTGGCAAGCAGTTTATCCCTAATTCTCTGATTGTGAAGTTCTTTGCTTTCATTTATCCTAAATTTGCAGTTATTGCGAGCTTTAACAAACCTAGTTCGGTTTTCGGCACTGGGATTTTTGTGCCACTGCCAGTATAGGCGAGATTTTTGGAGGCGGCTTGCTCGCAATTTTTGTTGAACCAAGGTTTGCCGTTAGAAGTTCGTTTTATTGAAAAAGGAATATATGCAACCATGGATGATAGAATAACTTCCGTGATTTCAGAAGCACAAATAGATGGATCTTTAGAGCTGAAACAAACATCTAGCTAGGGGAAATTTCGGACATGGTCTTGAAGATTCTCTCACTCAGCAGACCTGTAATGCCAAACTTTGCGCGGCTTAGATTGTTCCCCAACATTTATCGGCAATTCACTCTACACTAAAATGAATTTGAGATCAGAAGATCTCAATGGAGACCTTACGATGACTGTGTTGTGTTAGACAATGCCCCGTATCATTTTAGAAAATTGGAAAAATTTCAAAATTTCAGCAAGTGGAACTTTTAGCAATAGTTAATGAGCACAGAAAAAATATGATAAACATATAATTGTTTTTAGTCTACCACCATATAACTGCGAACTTTAAAACTGTTCCAAGACAATGTACTGCACTCAGTGGTATTTACAACTTTTATGAACATATTAAAAAAACATACATACAACTATCGAAATTGCAAGTATAGCAAATTTATATTTGTGAAATATTTTGAGCTGTGATGGTTTCATGGAATCATTGCACAAAACATTTTTACGTAAATGGCATATGAGCAATCGTTTTAACATAATATGACTATTTTAACAGAATAGAATAGGATTTACTTATTATTGCAATGAAAAAAAAAACAACATGCTGACGGCAAAACTGGTTTTAATTATTGAAAACCATATACTGCTAAGATCCATATGAAGGTTTTTCACAGACCTGTTGACCTGATGTCATTATAGCGATGATTGACGTCACAATGCGCGGATAGTCACTTTTATAGACAGTATTAGTTGTTGTCCGCGGCTTCGTCCGAATAGAATTTGGTTTGTCACATTAAGTTTCGTGATAGAGCATTTTGTACAAATAGTTGCCATATTTTTTTATGAACTCCAACTTAAAAACTGACGAAATTCAATGCAATCTTTGAATCCCTTTTTTCCCTTTGGAGGTGGAAATTTGTAACTCCCTTTCCTAATGCTTTCTTGATGCTATACAAAGAACCTGCCTGAATATTTCAAGATTCTAGGTTCAGTAGCTTCGGCTGTACATTAATATAAGAGCGGGCAACAGCAATTCATATTTTTACTTTAAAAATACAGTAACTAAAAAAATATTCCATCTGCACTAAGTATTGAATAGACGACGTCTGCCCTCACGCGTCTGCTAGCGTTCGGGTCGCGTTCTCGGCGATGACGCTTTTTTGCTTAGACCGCCCTTCTACCCCGCGCATCGTCCCCCGTCGTCTTACAGTATACGCGACGCGCAATGGCTTACTGCGTTGCGTCAAGTTAATCTTATTATGATAACTTTTAAACGATTCGTCAAAATGTGCATTGTAAAAAAAAAGTATCCAATTTAATTGTATTTATGGCTCAGTATTTTGCATATACCACATAAGAGGTAGATATATGCTATCCCGGACTTTTATTTAGAACTATTTGAGATAAACAATCTTACAGGACCTGAACACTTGGGATTCATGCACATCATTCACAGTATTCCAAAAATATCAATGTCTTATTCAATACGCCAATAATACTTTTTTTTCCAATAACGTATGTTTATACATATTAGTAGTGTACAACTTTCTATCTCAGTTTTATTTTTTTCAGCTGACCCTGTTATGAGCGTTGCTGGAGAAGATATTTTCCCGAAAGTTATCAATGATGCTTCTTCAGAATTTTCAACAAATGACAATCCAATGTCAGATTTTGAATTACCCTATGATTTTTCAGAACTGTTAAATACAAAACAGGATTCTGAAGAAAAGGACTGTGAAGGAAAAGACTCAGAGTCAAACCAAAATGATGATTACAAACTGAGAATGGAGAATGATACAATCACTCAAAATTTAGTAGAGATAGCAATGCAACCGAAGGAAATAAACAAACTGATTGATCTCATTGACTGTGATATATCTACAGAAAACAGTGACAGAATAGAATCTGATTATACACCTGAACCTACTCGAGGCAGTCGTTCGTGGGATCATATCGGTGAGACCGATCAAAGTACTCAAAAGGTTATTGTTTTGCCTAATAATCATTGTTTAACTGAAACATATGATATGCCTCATTCTGATCTTTTGGAAAATGATCAGAGTACCCAAAAAGTTATTGTTCTACCCAATAATCACTGTTTGACACCTACATTCAACATGTCTGACAATGATACTTTCAACTCATTCCAAGGGATGACTTCTGAAACACAATTTCCTAGTTCATCATCATTTAAATTTGATGGAATCAATTCTGCTTCGAAACAAATATCATGTGCACCAATGACTAAAAAAGTTTGCTCTGCAACTACTTCAAATATGAAGGATTCTAAGAAAAGTTCTATAGTGGATTCGGAAAAACTCAAAAAGGTAAAGACAACCACTCCGATGAATACAGAGAAAGTCCGGAAAGTAGTACAAACAGATATGCTACCAACCAGAAGTTACAGTAGAACTAGACCAGCCAAATGGATCAAAAGTTCAAATCAACCTTCCAGCAACAACTCCAAAGTGATTCAGTCAACTTCTCTGGATAAACACGAGTCTAAAACAAAATCCCTAAACAATAATTCACAAGAAGTTGTTTCTACAGACAATCTGTTAGAATTATCATTCTCTAAGTCAGCTCGAATTCTTCCAGAAAAGCCAATTGTTATTAAAGGTATTTCAGCAAATGAAGAAGTTGGAATGAGCAAAAACGTGAATGCACAGTCTAATTATCTTTGTCGTTTGGAGAACATCAAGGAACAAAATTCACGAACAGTTCCAAAACCTGATATCCTACAAGTTAAGACGACCATCGGTAAAGCAGAGATACTTTTGAAGACGGTGAATAATTTGGAGCAGGAGAAAAAATCATCAATTTCTCCATCATCTGTTGTTGACAAGCACAGAAAGAGTAGTGTTCCATTAAAATATTGTTCTGTTAACACTTCGAATCAGGCTATTGCTTCCAAAATACCATCCAGTACTCCTAATACCACTCTAATATCAAAGTCACCTGTCTCAGGTTCAATAATGAAGTATGAACTAAATAAAGTGAAACCGAAAGACGATGCAATCTCCAATACGAACCACAGCAATGCAAACAGAAATTCTCATCCTACTGGTCCCAAAGATTTTCTTGAACAGGACGCTGTCTTGCCGAACATTGCTGACATTGTGAAATCTCGAAAAAGAGTGCAAACTAATCTGTACTCATCAAGAGTACCTTCAGAAGAATTTTCAAGAAGTTTATCACATTCTAGGCCTAAAAGAAGAAAAATTACAATGGAGCCGAGCCTCAATGAGAAAGCTACCACTAACACAAAGGCTAAAAGTTCAGCTGTAGAATCACCAAGGTCTGTATTAGAAGACTTTGAAGAGGATACCGATAAGCGAATCAATAGCAGAAATTCTTCTAGGAAATCGTTAGATATAAATACAGAAATTGATGATCCGTTAAGAAACCGTTTGAAGGCAGATGGAGCTACACACAATCCTCATTTTTCTGGTATTGCTAGTAAGTATTCAATGAATTATTCAATTGAGAGAATATTAAGCAAAGATAATGACTCGAAGCAAAAGCACCATAATGAAAGTACAGTTAAAGATTCTAGGCAACGGGAGGGTCGTGAATTTAGAAGAGGCTCTTCTAGCATAGCGGATAGAAGTGAACCTGAAGTGTGTAAATCAGATGATCAAGTTCCAGAAGATCCTTTTGATAGGCTCCTCAAACAGAAAAGTATAAACCCTCACTTTTCTAACAAAGCGAGCACTAGAGAAAAGGAACGCAATTATGAGTCAGATTTGGTATATAAAATTAAAGAAAAAAGTTTTATTAATGAGAAATCTCATCGAGATAGACCAATAAGGGAGGAAGCGAAAAGAGTGTCTGGTATTTCTCACGACCGAAGATCTCAGGAAAGGGACATTAGAGAGAGTTATAAGCGATATCCCAATTATCAGACACATGGAAGTAGGGATTCCTACATGTCAGAACATAGAAGAAGTAGTGGTAGTCATTATCAGTCTACAGGGTCCAGCAAGCATAATAGTTCGAGGCAGCCAAGTCGTTACCTGGGGAGTAGTTCTAGGTTAGTTTTTGAATATTTTCTATTTTTAGTTCATATTCAGTAGTAATATCTCAAAAAATTACTAGAAATATTTATCATTCTGTCTTTTTTTGACATATGATATGTCTTTCGGGGGTTATCTTTTTTATATTTTTTGCGAATGGCCATTATGATACTATTAGAATCAATGGCAACTCAATAATTGACAGTATAGTTAGTTGACAATAAGTGTTTGAAAAAAAGCAAGAGTGTAGTAAAATGAAAACAATTAGTGAAATTTTTCTTCTGAAGATTCTGATAGATTGATGATTTGTCTGATTGATTCGGCCGTTATTTGATGGAAATTCATACTAATTTCATAAACTATACACCTTATGATTTGATCTCCACAAACTTTATTTGAGAAATATACCACGACATGTTTCACTAACACAGTAGCTTCTTCAACAGTGATTTGAATACTACAAGTTGCTTCTTACGCTAATATTTATTTACCACAGGTAACTACAATTGAGACTACCTCCATCAAATTACCTAAACCTCTACAACTTTTATATACCTGAGGTACATCTTCAATTATGATTACCTGAAGCATATTACCTCACTTCTACATCAATTATAATACTTCCTCGTTTTTTTTATAATAAAAAAAACAGTTCAATATTGGTGATCTATTCAATCCAGTTGGGCATTCATTACAATGTTTTTTTCAAGTTTATTGATTTCCATTGCTTTCAAATGATTCAGTTTCAAACCTTTATTTTCTCGTCGTTAAAGATATGATTTTCTTCTAAAAGATGATTTGTATATGTTGAACTTGTTTTCTTATTTACATAGCTCATATGATGTTCCTGGATTCGATTCTTAAATGTTGTGCCAGGACACTTTCCACACTTAAATTTATATACTCCTGATTTCTCGAATTTGGATGTTTGTCTTTAATATTTTTAAGTAACTTTCCCAACGTATCAGGTACTTGTTCCATATGCAATTTTAATATCTAATTTCCTCAAAAATGAAGCTTTATTTCTGAGGAAACGAGATATTAAAATAACATATAGAACAAGTAATACATTGGGAAAGTTAGAAAAATGAAGCTTCATTTTTGAGAAAACGAGATATTAAAATTGCATATTGAACAAGTACCTAATATGTTGGGAAAGTTAGTTATAATAAAAGCAATAAAGACAAATTCGAGAAATCAGGAGTATATAAATTGAAGTGTGGAATGTGTCCAAAGGTATATATTGGTCAAACTGGCAGAACATTTAGGAATCGAATCCAGGAAAATCATATGAGCTATGAAAATAAGAAAACAAGTTCAACATATTCAAATCATCTTTTACAAGAAAATCAAATCTTTAACGGAGAGTTCGAAATTTTACACATAGAAAATAAAGGTTTGAAACTGAATCATTTGGAAGCAATGGAAATTAATAAACTTGAAAATTCAAACATTCTAATGAATGACCAACTGGAGTTGAATAGATCACCATTATTGAATTTATTTTCTTAAATAAAAAAAAGGAAGTATTATTATTATTGATTTAGAAGTAAGGTAATATGCCTTAGGTAATCATAATTGAAGAGGTACCTCAGGTATATAAAAGTTGTAGAGGTTTAGGTAATTTGATGGAGGTAGTCTCTATTGTACTTACCTGTGGTATATAAGAAGCAACTTGTAGTATTCAAATCACTGTTGAAGAAGCTACTGTGTTAGTGAAACATGTCTTGATATATTTTTCAAATAAAGTTTGTGGAGATCAAATTGTAAGGTGTAGTTTATGAGATGATTGATGAATTCGTAGTGATCTTAGGTCTGTCATTGATGAATCTCGGTTGTAATTCCAAAAAACATCAATACTATAAGAAAAATGATGAAAAATAACGGTGGTGAATTTTAACTGATTACCAATTTTTAGCTTATATTTTATGAGTATTTAATTATTTTTCTTCAATTTTAATAATACTTCAATCAATTTCTTTATTGAGTACACAATTATATTTATTAATCTACTCCCATGTTTACTTCAAACTTTTATTTTCCATATGTGATTGTACTGATTTTGAGATAAAAGAGAGCCGAAGTTAATTCTCTCACACGTCCAATTGGCTATATATTTCAAGAAGTCTAGTGTGTCGCTTGATTTGTAAGTTATCACTCAAAATTTTACCACTCTATCGCTTTACAACGTTTCATAACGACTCTTGATTACTGCTTTCGAGTACTACTGTTGCTATTTGGTGTATCAATTCGATTGGTTGCATGTACTGTGCAGTGCTGATGCAATATTAAATATATTACTCATTATATTTGGAGAACCCTGTAGAAATGGGTGAGTTCATATATATTTTTCACTTTCACTATATTTCTTTCACAGTATATTCAGTTAACTACTTTCTGAACCGATACAAAAGAGTTGGCATAATGTAGATAGAAGCGTTGTTTGCCATATCACAGACTGCAATTCTATTGAATTTGTTCCTCATAGATTTCGCTCAACTTGTCCGGCGCACAAAAAAATGTTTGTGTGAATTGATGCAGATAAATGCCCAAAAATTCAACTTGGAGAATCTCATTAATTCCCATGTAAAAGTTGAAATTTTTTGAAATAGAAAAAAATGTGACCATTCTGTGCCTTTATGCTTTTGATTTATTCTAACTACGTTTGCATGAGATCATATTCGTCTACAGCAACAATCAGAAGGCATTCACATTATCTCATTCGAAGGTACAGTAATAATCGATAAAATTCAAAATTACTATCCAAGCGTATATAGAGAATCAATAGAAATTCAAAAATACAGAGATAGTTTCAATAGAAAATAAGAGGCAATGAACATAAATAAATTCTGGCTACGTACACAAACAAGGTTAGGCAATACAATTAAGAGAAATCAAGCGTTCAGAACAACAACTCGAGCACCAACTCAGGCAATGCGACCTTACCACATCGCCTTTGTTTTTTTTAAGGACAAAACAGAATCCTACAGGAAAATCCTCAAGGCGCTCTAAGAGCGGTGCCTGTGGGAAAATAGCGATTAACATTGTATTTCAATCGCTGGAGATTAAATCCATTTGAAAAAACGTTCTCAGGAAGTTTATTCCACATAAAAGCAGTTCTCCAAATGAAAGAGTTCTCAGTTTCGAGGTGTACTCAGTTGAACCTCAAAACGATGAGCAGCCACAGTCCGTCGCGTATTTCTGATATGTACCGCTCTTGGTAGAATCAAATGAGCCAAGTCACTTGAACATTCCCTGTGAAGGTATCTATAGAAGAGAGACAAATTCCCAACCTTTCTTCAATGTTCCAGACTATCGAGGTTGCAAGTGATGTTCGCGTCTCCAATCAGGAGGTTGGCTCTTTTCTGGATGGAATCCAGCAGTTTCAGGGTATGCTTAGGGGCGGAGCTTCATGCATAAGAACAATACTCTACTGCAGTAGTCGACGAAACGTCAGGCATAAAAACCTGCAGACCACGGCCAGAAAACTCGGAAAATAGCTTTCACAAGGATATTTTTGATAACTTTTTCATTAAAGTTGAAGGACATGGTAATCTCCAGTTCTTATTTTGACGGGGAAAACGGAGCTAATTCATTTTGGGTTACACATATTGAAGGATTCAAAGAAATGGTAGCGTATGAATTCTATATTGAACAAAAGTCTTTTTTGTGCAGGAAATCAGGGTTTTTTATTCGCCTTTCTGTGGATTTTCATTTTCCACAATTTGAAACAAATGAAAATTGTAATGCGAGAACTTTATAACGAGCCTCACTGCAAGGTAAGGTATGTTGTGTTCAGAGAGACGGGTACCAATACTTCTTTTCGTGGTTCCAGTATACACCGACCCACATCTACAAGGAATCCGTGGCGTGGTACCCCGGGTGTTGCTAAACGTACCTGACCTTAGACTTTCTCTGCTAGTTTTTCTTGTCCTAAATATTGGTTTCACGTCGTGTTTCTCTATAATCTCCAAACCAGTTCTATTATATTTTTAACATGATCCGGCGGTGGCAAACTTTTTCATGGAAAATTTCGAACAACGGGCCTTAGAGCAAACGACAGTGAAACCACTGTGTTATGTTGTTGACATGTTCGTGGTATGGCAAGATGACGAAGAGACGCTAAACGATTCTCTATTATATCGCTAAACCGAAGGTACTCTAAGGCCTTCTTGGATGTTCTTGTGAGCAGACGTGAAGGTGGTACATTAGGCCACAGAGTGTACAGAAACCCATACACACAGACAGGTACTTAACAAAAACTCTAACCACCAGCCACAACAACAGAGAGGGGCAATTAAATGTATAAAAAATCGTTATATTTTACATTTAAGTATCCAGGTCGATTAACATTCGTTCATGTTGCTTCTCTCCTCTTTCCATGCTAGCTTTTATATGACTTTGGATACGTTTCTTTTTGACCGATATTACATCTTTTTCGCCTAACGGCTCATTACAAATAACATATACCATATTGAGCATTAATTAGCAGTTATTAGCAATTTATTGTTTGAACAATTATTAGAAGAGATATCGGTAAAAAAAGTCAATAAACATACAGTAACAATCTTAATAATCGTGAGCGGTAAGTGATACAAAAAATATTATTGAACAAAAAAGATAAGAAATTCAATTGTCTATAATAAAATTTCTTATAATTGTGGGCCTCAAATGCACGGTTACGGAGATACAGACCCAAACGGTTTTTCACAAAATGGCGGCAATTCCGTTCGTATTATTTGTAAATATTTTATGTTTTTAGGTTCATTACGTCATACTGCACCTATTTGTGAAAAAAATCACTCCTGCCGAATTATGAAAGACAAAATCCTCTATTCTCTGTACTAGTCTTTATGCCAATGGAAGTAGGAGGCCGGTATAACTATTCTCGAAGCGACGCGACACCTAGAACGATCGACCACCAGTCGAGTTGAGCGCGACCTTGGCCACGTCAAAATTGATTTATGATGGCCAGCGGCGGCCGGCGTTATTTTTTTTCAGGGGATGATTTTCAACAATATTACATGATATTTGTTATATTTTACTGACAGACTTTTTTTATATTCGTGAAGTATATTTTTTATATTTATAGATGATGTACCTTTTCAATATGATTGTTTCGTGGTATAACAATTCTATTACTCTCTCAAGCTCTCAACAAGGCCCTGTCTCTAATAAATTTTATAAATTTCAGTCGACCAACTGTATACCACCAATATTCAAGAACACCTCAACAACAGAAACCCGAAAATTCCAGATCTAGTTTGTTTTCTCCTAGGCATATTACTGAAGAAGAACAACCTGATTGGGCGGAGAGATTGATTAACAAAGGGTTTTTTGACCCACCAAGTGAGGGTACTCCTCAGTTTTTTCCTCGAAAGAGTAAGTAGCACCTTATAATTATTTTGAACATTTACCTCGTTTGTGTTTTAAATCTAAAAACATAGAATCACAGTGCACCCCGCCATGCATGAACCGTCGCCATACGGCCCCTAGGAAATATTTCAATTGGAATTGCATATTTTTTTCTAATTATTCTAATCGATTATATAATGCATACAAATACTGGAAACATGAGATAGATGCCAAAAACATGAATAATTAGTCAGAAAAAAAATTATAAAATTGTATACCAA
The DNA here is from genome assembly GCA_015342025.1 of Leptinotarsa tumamoca. Classification (NCBI taxonomy): domain Eukaryota; kingdom Metazoa; phylum Arthropoda; class Insecta; order Coleoptera; family Chrysomelidae; genus Leptinotarsa; species Leptinotarsa tumamoca. Next base: position 70 of record WOGQ01000113.1, on the reverse strand, counting down.
ATATTGACAATTCAAACGGTCGACCATTTGGCGGGAATATGTGACGTCAAAGTACATATCAACAAAGTGA
>WOGQ01000112.1:0-25044 GCA_015342025.1 Leptinotarsa tumamoca | reverse complement strand
TATCTCCCATTTTCTAGTCACTTAATAATAAAACAAACAACAATAACCAACTACAAAAACTAAAAACAATAATAACAACAGCGAATAAACTAAACCCAATATCAATTTACGACCGTTTATTATAACTAATCCGATGCCCGTGGCACCGTTGAATCCTTCGATACTACAGCACTGAACGCACTACAGCACTATTTCTCTTTTTTTCACCAATGAATATTCGAAATGTTAACTAGAATAAAATTGCCACTCAATTTGTAGTTGATAATATACAATTTCCGTTTCACACGATGATAACAGTTGATAATTATGGCGACAATAATAGCTGTATAACTCGATATAATAATTCAGTCAACTAATTAGGTTTGTTACCAAATGCTCAAATAATTTTTGAGTATATATCAACTTGATATAAACCAAGTTTCGAAAATGTTGGAAAACATGTTTGAAAATAATGTTATGTTTTCCCCTGTGTTAAACATCAATATATCTTACATCTTTGTGAGTTTCAGTGCCTCTGATGTAGGGTGGCACTAATAAAAATATATTTTGTGGAACTTGAATGCTTTGAAAAATATTTTTGTTTATTTATTGAAAAATAAACATTGAAGTATCTTAGTATCACCTTTTATTAGGAGGTAACAAAAATACCTTCATTAGACTGCCAAACTCTTATGAAAATCAAAGAATGTAAACTCTTCCGGGGTTTTTTGACCGTGATCTGCAGGTTTTTATACTTGACGTTTCGTCTACTACTGCATTTGATGTCTACCGCAGTAGTAGACGAAATTTCAGGCATCAAAACCTGCAAACCGCGCTAAAAACCCGGAAAACTGCTTTGGCACCCTTATGAGAATATTTAAATACGATTTTTGATATTCAGAGGTATTTATAAATAAACAAAGAGCATCTATTCGTTGGTATATGAAATAAGAATTCGAACAAATAGGAAAAAATCAGAGGAACTTATGTATAAATTGAAAGGTGTACTTTTTTAGGAGAGATTAATTTTTTGGAAAGAAAGATTTTGGCTTTCCAATTCTCCGTCTTTGGAAGATTCCCACATATTTTTGTATAAAGCTGGAAAAGTAGAAAGCCAAAACCTGTATTTTCAAAAGAGCTTACGTAGTTTCACACAAATTGAAACACAAGTTACAGTGTACTATTTATTGATGTAATTATAAATAAGAGGTTTTGTATTGTTATTTCTCTAATTTTGTACAATAAAAAGTATAACACAACTGTCGCATCTATAACCATCACCCCAAGTCCTCAAATCACTTTGGTAGTTTGTAGTAACCGTTGGAATAAATCAGGTGATGTTCCCGAACTTTTCTATCCAGAAATACTTTCAATTCCTGGAGATTGCATTCGATGGTAGGGCCTTGGAAAGCAAACATTTTCAACATTTGATGTATCCTCTCCAGGGGTAATGTATCCAAATTCATTAACATACCAACAATATAAGACCAGAATGTCTGAAACATAAAAAACAATCTGTTGTAATTATTCTTAATGAGAACCACGTAATGAGAACATTTTTTTGTCGTTTATGTGAAATGATTTACTGGAATCAAATTGTAGCTTTTGAGATATGAATATCATTACCTAAAACAAAATAAAAGGGCAAGAGAAAGTAAAAAAGGTGAATTAATTCACGTTATGAAGAAACAATACAAAATTGAATGAGAAACGAATGTAGATGTAATGTAGATTTGGTGATAAAAGTGGCTTTATATCAGAATAATGAACAATATTACAGAAATTCTAGAAAATTGTTCAGGCCTCAAGTTTTAGAGAAAGCATAACTTCTGTCATAAAAAATCAAGCTCGGTTTCTGAGAGATGTTGTTTTCATTTAGAATTCCTGAAAATCCTCTCATTCTCTCTCGCATTCTACCACTCTCTCTCCCTCACTCTCTCATTGCCTCTCGCATTCTACCGCTCTCCCTCTCACTGTCACTCGCATTCTACCGCTCTCCCCCCCTCGCCCTCTCTCACTGTCGCTCGCATTTTACTGTTCGCAATCTCTCTCACTGTCGCTGAGATTTTACTGCTCTCACTCTCTCTCTCTCACTGTCGCTTGCATTCTACCGCTCTCTCCCCCTCTCTCTCTCACTGCCTCTCGCATTTTACCGCTCTCTACCTGACTGTTGCTCGCATTCTACTGCTCTCACTATCGCTCGCATTCTACCTCTCTCTCACCATCTCTCTCACTGTCACTCGCATTCTACCGCTCGCTCTCTCTCTCTATCTCTCGCTATCTCACTGTCGCTCGCATTCTACCGCTCTTTCTCCCTCTTTCTCTCACTGCCTCTCGTATTCTACCGCTCTCTCTCTCTCTATCTCACTGTCGCTCGCATTCTACCGCTCTCTCCCCCTCTCTCTCACTGCCTCTCGCATTCTACCGCTCTCTCCCTCTCTATCTCACTGTCGCTCGCATTCTACTGATCTCACTATCGCTCGCATTCTACCGCTCTCCCTCTCATTGTCGCTCGCATTCTACCGCTCTCTCCCCCCTCCCTCTCTCACTGTCGCTCGCCTTTTACTGCACTCACTCTCTCTCACTGTCGCTAGTATTTTACTGCTCGAAATCTCTCTCTCACTGTCGCTCGCATTTTACTGCTCTCTCTCTCTCTCACTGCCTCTCACATTCTACCGCTCTCTCTCTATCTCACTGTCGCTCGCATTTTACTGCTCTCAATCTCTCTCACTGTCGCTGGCATTCTACCGCTCTCTCTCTCTATCTGATTGTCGCTCGCATTCAACTGCTCTCCCCCCCTCCCTCTCTCACTGTCGCTCGCATTTTACTGCTCTCACTATCGCTCGCATTCTACCGCTCTCCCTCTCTATCTCACTGTCGCTCACACTCTACCGCTCTCTATCTCTTTAACTTTCCCCCGCATTCTACCGCTCTCTTTCTCACTGTCGCTGGCATTCTACCTCTCTCTCTCTCTTTCTCTCTCCTTCTCTATCTCACTATTACTCCCCCTCTACCGCTCTCTATCTCTCTAACTTTCCCTCGCATTCTACCGCTCTCGTTCTCACTGTCGCTGGCATTCTACCGCTCTCTCTCTCTCTCTCTCTCTCTCTCTCGCTCTCTATCTCTCTAACTTTCCCCCGCATTTTACCACTCTCTTTCTCACTGTCGCTGGCATTCTACCGCTCTCTCTCTCTATCTCACTGTTGCTCGTATTCTACCGCTCTCTCTTTAACTTTCCTCCGCATTATACCGCTCTCTATCTCACTGTCGCTGGCATTCTACCGCTCTCTCTCTCCCTCTCTATCTCACTCTCGCTCGCATTCTAGCACTCTCTCTCTATCTCTGTAACTTTCCTCCGCATTCTACCGCTCTCTTTCTCACTATCGCTCGCATTATACCGCTCTCGCTCCCTCTTTTTCACAACAAATAAAATCACCATCATAAAACTGAATCAGAAGTATATGCAGCACGTAAAGATTAACAGCTATTAAAAATAGAATCATTCGTCTGTAAAGGTATTCTCTAGATATCTAGTTATCAATTTATTTTTGGAAGACCCTTTGTTACTCATAACAAACCCGAGTAGTTTAATCAAAATCTGCAAAAATAATTGTGATCAATATCACAATTATTTTTATCAATCAATAAAACAATATTTTTAGTAAAACTTTGATACCTCTTTACTCGGAAACGAATCAAGGTGGGACACACGTTCAAATTAGTAATAATCAAGAATAACAATGGACCCAACACAGACCCTTGAGGAACATGTAGTTTTACATCATTAGGAACTGGTGTAATTCCATTCATTAGACCACCAAACTACGGTTTCTCATATGAAATTCTATCCAACACAACATATTATTGAGAAGGTCAATTTCTACATTTTTTTTACATTAAATATTTGTTGGATCCAATAGTTGGTAAGATGCAGATAATTTACCCCTTCTTAATTCTATATATGACTGTATTTCATTCCTTCCTAATATTTTCGCAAAGAGTTTCAAGAAGAAGGAAATGAATGAAATCTGTATACCTGTTTTGCAGTCAATAGGAAATACAACCAAAAAGACGACACTTAAGAGTCTCAAGAACTGCATGGTACTACATTCATCTATAGCTGTTAAAACTTTTCTGAAAAATTACCTGCAGCTCTTCTTCTCTCTGATCCTGAGCACTAGCCATAGCTGATTCGGATTCATATTCTTCCACAAACAAGTCTTCTTGTATACTGTTGTCCTTACTTATTAGGTCTTCTTGGATACAGAACACATCCTGTGTAGTTTCAACAATAATACCTTGCGACTGCCAGAAACCAATTTTCCTCCTCAGTATTGTGGGGGGGCACTGCATAACTTTGCTGAGTTCCTCCAAATGCCAACTGCCTTAAGTAAAAAAGAAACTTCAAAAATGAAGGCAATAGGTTGCTTTTAAATTAAAGAAATGGGCGAACAATTCAAATATATTTGATCACTGAGCAATAATCCTGACTTTATACATCAAATGATTTCTAAATATTTCAAAAGATTGAGTTCACGTGCCTCTCTGTCAAAAGATGATTCGCAAATGTTGAACTGGTCTTTCCATTCAAAAAACTACTTCTAGTGTCTTTTATTCTTTTGGAGAAAGTTCTCCCGGTTTGTCCAATATAAAATTTTCGACAAGAACCACAAGTCAACTTGTAGACTCCAGATCTATGAGACACTGGAGTTTTATTGTTATTTATGAATTTACTCAAATTATTATTTGTTCTGTAGTCTGTAGGATCACCAAAAGAAGTTAGAGTTACATAATGTTTGAATAAGCTGATTGGTGTGGATTTTATTCTCTAGGTTGTTCATGAAATTTTCAGCTAACAAGGGACTAAAGGGGGTTCCCCACTATTACACCATCAGTACAAGAGTAAAAATCGTCATTGAATTGAATATAATTTTTAAATTTCCACTTTCAAGTGTATTTTATGAATAAATTATGATGGATATTCATCACTTATTAGTCAGTTCTATCATATTTTTAAATAAATGGCAATTATGAACTTACTTTTGTCTTGAAAGTGCATAATAACAGTGGCGTGAACAGGTGAAACAGATAAATTCAACGTCCTATGAGCCAGTTCGATTTCCAGATCGACAAACCCCAGATGGTTTTTCCAGCACAGCGTCCGGCTACCTTTCAAAGTTTCGAATGCAGTTATGTAAGTAGCTATTTGGGTCTGCAGCTTGCTATGCAACTCCAACTTCTCCTCTTTGAATGGAGGCCAAAACTGCGCGGACACAATCATAGCAGTAATTGGTATATCACTCTCCGTATAATCTGGATCTTGCTTTATATGTTGGTTTATTCTCTTGGAATCGGCTATATCTTTCAGCATGACCTGCGGCGCAAAACATGATAAATGAGTGTTAAACAACCACGACTTCAAGTTACCTCACAATAATGTAACTGGGAATCACCGAAACGCAACTTCAGCAATTCCAGGTAGCGTATCTCTTTTTCAGTGTCACACAAGTACTGTGTCAGGAGCCTATCGGCAAGAAGTGTCCTGTACTCGTTCACGAACAAATCTTTGCTGCCGTACACATTCACCAGCATTGAAATTATGTCAGACGTCCGGCGAATCATACAAGTTTTACCTGAAATTATAATCGTGAATGCACAACGTTGCTAATGATTCAGTTCCTTCTTACTTGGAGCAGCATCAACAGGGTCGGGTACCCAGGTCTCCCAGTTTGCGGTATCCTCGTCAGAGGGTGCGTTTTCATCCACTTGGACAGCTTCGCCTCTCACTAATTCTTCTGCCAAGTCATTGGGCCCTTCTTCAGTCAAGCTGCTAACGACACATCTGAAAAATTAAAATTATGAATGCATACAGCTGAAAAACTGACAAGTTCACAAAGTTGACGTTTGTCAACAGGAACGTTTTCCTAGGACAATGAACACATTTTTCTCTCTCTCTCTCTCTCCTTATGTTTTGAACAGACCTCGTATAACGACAAAACTTGCCTAACTGTGTCATCTCTGCTCCTCAAATATTGATGAACAGGTTGGGTAACCGTTTCTAACAGTAAGCCGGTTGGGTCTAAGACCCTGAGAGATCTGATGGCAGCTATGTATGCTGTCAAAACATCTGGGGTGCTTACTCCAGGATGTAACAGTCTCGTTTCCATAGCTTTCTGTAGTTTCTTAACAAGTACCGATTTCAAATCAGTTCTTGGCAGGCATAATCTCAAGTCCTCCAAAGCTGGGAGTGATTCTGGGTATTCTAAAATATATGAAAATTAAAACAAATTCATTAGAGGTAATTCATTCACCTATTATTATATTGAATAACTGATCAATCCTTATTTTGGTGTAGCTGTTGTATAGAAAATTAACCAACTTCTTCTCAAAAACGTCCATCGACTCTGCAAGGGCAGCTGATAAATCATAACAATAGATATTCCGAAGCCAATTCAACACAACGGTTTGTAACCACTGAAAAATTCAAACACGATAGTTCAACTTCAGATGGAGTAATTTTTGTACTACTACTTTGTGTTAGTGTGCCTAAAAAGTTATGTTGATTGGGATAAATACCTTTTCCAATATTGATACAAAAGATGTATCGAAGCTATCTTTACAAATTTTTCGAATGTGGGAATGAATATAGCCATATATTAAATTTGTCAGCGTCTGTCCCACCAAAGGTTCCAACAGCATCATTTCGCCAAGTTTTCTAAAAAACTATCAGTGTTAAGTAGATCATCAGCTCAATGAATTACCCTTCTCCCACCAGACAATGTGAAAACCATTCACAAAATTTCAAATGATGATCTTATATCATAATCAAGGGCTACATTCATATCGATAGCAATATAGATGAATTTTATATTGAATTCATTATAAGGATTCAATTACACCGGTTCAATATAATCAGGTTATAATCTCCTGATGATGTCAGCTTGAACAGAGAAACGTGTGAGAATAGTTCCACATTACTGGTGTACGTAAAAAGGATTTTGTGTTTAAATTATTCTACAGCACAGGTTCTACTTATAATATCAATTACCTATTTGTCTCTTGAAATAAGTGTAAACAATTACAGTGTAAACGTTCTTGAGAGCAAATTATGCATTGTGAGTCATTTCCTTGTTCGATGTCTTCCATTTTGAGAGCAGCTTCATAAAAATTCATAACAACTGTTTGATAATCCAAATTCAACTCTGAAAGGAGAGTAGCCCTCATGATCAATTTGAGGGCATTGTGGTCACAATTTTCATTATACAGAGACTCTTCCAGCTCGATGATTTTCTTGAACATACCAAGTTTCGAGACTTCATGATCAAGTTGCTTAAATGAATCGTATAAAGCATTTATGGCATTATAAAACTGTTTGAACCCTTTGTTTTCATGTTCGTTGTTCTTGAAGTATGACCAAAACTCTGGAGCTACTTCTACTCTCAATTTCTGTTCAATTTTTGATATAATGAGATTCTGAATGTGGCTTGATAAACTTGTTTTCTTTATGAATTCAGCTACAATTTGAAGATCTTGTTTTGAAAATGCCCTATCTTCCAAATGAAGCAAGGAGCAAGTCTCTTCCAGAATGGGGAAAACCTTTTTAGTAAGAGTCCAAGCTTTCTTGTAATCCATACTTTCATTCATATTCTATACCAACTTCAAACCTGAAACCAATTTCTGAATAATTTATAGATGGAAGCCTATATATTCTGTACCTATTATTGTGTGTGAATTATTTTATTTTGTTCGTTGACAAATGTAGTCACATAAATTACCACATTTTTCATATTTTCGATAGTGAGTAATTATAAAAAAAGTTTGAAACTGAAATTGTAAACAAACAACAGTTGGTACCCCACAGTTGGTCCCATAGACATTATAAATATGGACAGGCGGTTACGTAACTTTTGCATATATTCGATCTGCAGTTCACACAACGTCTTGGCTACTGCGTCACAGCACCATGTGACAAGTGACAAATCAGATCCTAAAATTTTCACAATGGAAATATGCAACAAGTAAAACATCGTGACGTATCTGACATTAAAAGTATCAGTGACGTAAATGCCCAGATGTGAATCTCTTCTTCTTTTTTTCAGTTGTTAGAGCAATTTCTCTCTTCGATGCCCAGTCCATATTATGACGTCACTGATTTTTTCACAGTGATCGTATATGTTCTGAAAAGTAACCTGAATTTTGTCAAACTGTTTAGTAAAAATCTCACGATAAAGTGTTTCTTGAATACGTTATCGTATTCCAATCGACTGATTCCAGCAATTAGCAGTACTTCCATTCACGTTTTACTTTTTCGGCTTTTTTATCGTTCCATTTAATTCGAGAATCTAGTATTTGCATAGGAATATGATATTGTTAAAAAACTAATCAATACAGTTTATTGTATGATTTTCACTATAAAGGGTTTTACAAAAACCGCGACACGTGTTTCGCTATACAATAGCTTCCTCAAGCATAAGAGGTTAGGTTAGGTTATTTTTGAGGAACCTATTGGATAGCGAAACACATGTCACGGTTTTTGTAAAATCCTTTATAGTGAAAATCATACAATAAACTGTATTGATAAGTTTTTAAATATGGATTTTCATTAAGTATCGGCCAGTTCTATTCAATATGACATTATGTCAAGATTTGGGCCCCTGGTCTTTTAATTACAAAAAGACGTAACACATAATATTCAATTCATATAATTTTTTAAATGGACCTCTTGGGGACAAATCTTTGCTTGTTGACTTTCACCACGGAGTCCTATATTATTGTTTTCATGTACAACAGAAAATTAAAACGCGCTAACGTTTCAAACAGGGCTCAGATTATTTAATTTGCTATCCCTTGAACTGAAAAACTGTAGTACCATCCACAGCTTCAAAATTACACTTAAGTCTCTCCTAGTCGAGAAAAACTATTACCCCCTACAGGAAATGATTGAATAATGAAATAAAAATTTCAATGAATGTGTTACTCTTAGTAAATTGTATACCTATTTTTAGTTTTATTTTAAAGATCTTCTATGACAAATCCTACACAATGTACCTTTTTGATTGTTTACCAGGATCCATTATTATGAATGGATCAGTACCGTCCATCGCCTTGTTCTTTCACCACAGAAAACTTTAGGCACTGTGCTTTCACTTTCAGGGCGAATTCCAATAAAAAAGAAGAAGATTTAAAACCATGTGAGTCCGGAGATTTGAAAATGCAGATTGGAATATTGGTAATCAAAACATAGAGATTAAGTTAAATATTATATGGAAGTCTTCTCCTTTGTATAAAGAATATTAAATTGATGTTGTTAGTTGGGAGACAATAAGGAATGTTTATAATTAAACCGTTCATTGGAATAATAAATTCACCAGGAATTTATAGAAAAAGAAGAAATACCTCATAGTCTGTACAGAAAGATATCTAAAAGATGTCTAGGTATGTGTGCAAATACAAGTGAAGGAAGTATGAATAAGGAAGAGAGGAATCTTGATACAAGTTTAGTTAGTTCTCTTATCTTCAGTGATTATCTATCGAAGAAGTTCGAATCTCTCAATAGTGTTCAAAACAAAAATAGCGAAGAAAATATGGTCAGTAGCAGAAGTGATTCAGACAATTTTTTTTGTGATTTCAGTGAAAATGAAGGTAGACGCCCATCAGACTTCAGAGAAGAGACTCGAAATAATGGATCAGTATTGAGTCTTTCGCCGCGAGATGTTATGAGTTTGAAAAAGAATGTGAAGAAAGATAAGATCAGTACAAATGGTAGTTCCAGTCCCGTAGACCATTCTCCAGTTGAAAGTAATAGTGTTAACAAGCATAAACTTGAAGCCATTGATTTATTTCGTTCCATGAGTACCTCAATGAACGGAGTCAGTGAAGTAATCATTGATGCGCCAGAGGAATGTGTTTTAAAAAAAAATAAAAAGAAATATTCTGAGAATTCGCCATCTCAATCAAATACTGGTTATTTAAAGAGTGAAGGATGCAAAAGTGGAAGTGTTAGTATAAAAAAGTCTAAAACTAAGTGTTCTGTAAAAAAAAACACCAAAAAGAAATGCAATTCTCAAGATGGTAATGAAAAAAGCTTCATAGATAATCTTTTGGAGTACTACGAAGTACAAAGTACCCCCATTCCAAGTGAAGATGAAGATCATTCAGAGAATAGTGGAAAAACAAAGCATACAAATAATCACAAATCAAATGAAGATCAGATCAGAGTTAACAAAAAAAGGGAAGACGCAAAAGAAAGCAATAAAAGAAGAAGAAGTAATTCTGGCGATTGCCTCAATTTATCCTCTTCAGAGGAAAATAAGGACACTGAATTCAAAAACTCTGATAAAACATTGATTGAAATGAGAAAAAAACGGAAATCAGAACATCATACTGAACAAATAATACCTCGTAGCAGTGTTTCATCAGAAGATCCAGAGACTGTAGAGAATATCATTAACTATCTTGATAGAAAAAAGTCCAAATCAAAAAAAGGCAACCACAAAAAATTCAACCATAAATCGGAGGTTAACGGTAGTGGTTCTGTATTGGATTTGAAATATTTGCATAAAGAAAACTACTCAATAAATGAAATATCATCTTCTGAAAATACAGAAGAAATGACTTGTGAGACGAATATTGTGCAAGAATGTTTCAAACAGGTAGGAAAACACAAACGAAGAAAGGATAAATCAAAATATATTGAGTGTTCAGAGTCAGACAATACTTTACATGATGCGTCATGTACTAAAAATGTTGCGAATGCAAAACAATTTTCATCGTTCTCTGAAAATAAACAAGTAGTTGTAGAACACAACAATTCGTACGATTTTAAAAAAGCAAAACAAAAAAATCGGTTGAGAACTGAGTCTAGTGAATCTGAACTGGATATTAGTTTTTCATCTATCGAAAAAACGAAAGAATCCAAAGTCAATGTACGTAATCTGTTATCAAAGAATAATGAGAAAAGGAATCTTGAAGATAACAAAGAAATGATCAGTGAGGACAGAAATAATTTTTCAAACAATAAAAAAGTAAGTGAGGAAAATAATGTATCAGAGAAGGAATCTCCTGTCAAAAATAAGAATAGAATAAGAGAATCTGTTCATTCGGAAGTCACTTTCGAAAACTCCCATCACACAGAAGAATTAAATGATAATTCACAAGTAGAATCAAAAAAGAAACATAAATCGCAGGATGATTCATTAGTTACTGATGATGCTGAAACGCCAACAAAAAAGAAGAAATATAAAACGATAGACAACTTTCTGAAAAAGTTAGAGAAAAAAATTAAACGTGAAACTAGCTTTAATAACAGTAATTCAAGTATGCAGTTATCTACAGGTCCAGAGATATTAGAGAGTGTTGGCAAACCTAAAGATGAAATCAGTATACTTATGAACGAAGAAATATCTATTTGCTCCGACGTGAAAGAAGCTATTGAAAGCAACGAAGATTCTTTGGAAAGGCGACAAATGAATAAAGATGAAGGCACAGATACAGTTCAAGGTGAGCCAGATGAAAATTCTAATATGAGAAAGAAGAAAACTGACGTTTGTTCTGATGACCTGGGAGAGAATAGTGGCAGCGATTCCTGTGAAGAAATCGAACGATCTGTCAAACGAATAAACAGACATAATTGGCGAAATATGGGTAAGTAACAAACTAATTTTATCTTCAAGAGTTAACTTTGTTTCATTCATAAAATATAAGTACTTGAATAATCTTAGTATAAAATTAAACTGTGCATAAATGCTTTATCTATTAGCAAACAACAAAAAATGCAACAGTTTGATTTTTGTGTCGTGGATAAAAAGTCCCTAATAAGTAAAGTATAGTAGGAATTATTTTCAAGAAATTAAATATTTCAAAATAAAACTCAAAATATTCATCTCTCTCAACTATCTACACCGTAGGTTTTGATAAATTCCTGCCGGAAAACAACTACTTCTCCGGCTAATACCACGCTGGATTATGAATTATATCTGACAGACAGTTGAGTGAGATACAGAGTTTAGTCTCCCAGATGTTTCTCATTCTCCCAGCATTAAAACCGATTTATATAACCAATTCATTGCGCATTAGGCTTTTTAAACAAAATTGGATATAACAGAGACCTAACACAGGTCAGTGAATCACAGTCATGCAGAAGAATATACATGAAAACCAACTCAAACATATTTTCTCTGGCATAATTTGGATTAGGCCTATTGGAGAAATGACATGAAAAAAATAAGTTTTTGAATCCAATATAGTATGACTCAAGAAAATATAAGTCGGCAAGTCAGCATATATAGTTTTTTCATCAACTTTTATTTGTGATTCTAGTAATAGCATTGTGGTAAAAAGTTTTTTTCAATTTTATTTCTTTATTTATTCACCTATTTAAAAACAGTATTGTTTCCTAAACTATAAATAATTCCTTATTCAGAAAACAGTATTGAGGAGTTCTTCAGATGGAGCGGATTCTTCTATAAACTATTCACAAAGAGGTGTAGATCATGCAAACAAGTAACTTTCAGACACAAAATGGAAGAAAAAGCCTGCTTGGAACCACTATTTTCATATAAACATTGAATTCAATATCTGTTATTTCCATTTCATATCATAGAATCATTAAATTCTGAATAATTCATTCTCAAACTGATTTCAGATTTAGAGGACGTTGGAGCTGAAGTATTGAAAAACTTAGTTATTGTTCTTCCTTTCAACATTCCTCCTTTACATGTCAATGTGGAAAGACCTAGTAGACCTACTCTGGATGAAATAAAAGCTTCTAGAGATTTTTCAGTGAAGACTGGTGCTTATAGCCAGAAAGAAGACCAAACTATCAAAAACAACTGGAAGAGGTTTTGTAAAGTGAGTACTGTATTTGCAACTACTTATTCCATTCAGCATTTATAATTTTCATATGGAAAATTTCATGCGTATCAGATGCTTACATTTTATTATGTTTCTATGACAACAATATTTTTTTTCTCAAGGACTCTCTCTACAATCGTAAGATTATCACGTAAGTTATTGTTTTTTTTAGATATTTTTTAACGTCTTCAATTATGATTTTCAAATAAGTTTTTTATCCTCTTCTTTTCTCAATGGCGAGTAAAGAGTTGTTGATTTTTTTAATCCAATGTCTACGCTTCATAAAATAAAAGTAATACATCATTGTCATTTTATTTGTTTCTGAATTTTTTTATTGGAGATACGGAGTGATTTCATGAAGAATGCTGCTCATGTTCCTTAACAGATCATGAATCAGGCTAGAGTTGTTCAGGTTCACCAAATACCTTAAATACTTATCATTTTCATGATTAACTTTGATACGCACAAATTCTGTACACAAGGGACAAAAGTTGTACATATTGCAATTCATTATATTAAAAAATATGCAAATTATGGATATGACTCATATATTATAGTGTTAACATTAGGTTTTATATTTTTCAGGAACACAATCTGAATATTGAGCCTGCTGCTTTCTTCAAATTTCCCCGAAAAATGGCAAAAGAAGAAAAAGTTAAATTTATGCAGTATATTTCTCATGGGTTAGAAAATCGTCCACCCCGCAGGGTGTACCTTCGTTTCAAAACTATTTTTGGAAATTTGGTTAAAATAACTGGCCGGTAAGTACTAATGATTTTTAATACTCTCAACTCATACAAATCAAACGTCGATGATGGAGCATTCCAAATTAACGTATTCAAAAAACACTTTATTGTGAGATTTTCACTAAACAGTTTTACATAAACGCAACACTTATTTCGCCATACAATGGCTTCTTCAGGTGTGTCCTTACTAACTATATTCTACATATTCAATACTTTATATACCTAATTTTACAATTTGAAGTGCCTAGATTTCAAGTACCTGAGTTTGTAATGAATTAAATTACACCTGAGCCAGTTTCCACATTTGAAAAAATATTTAGAAACGGGGAGTTATTCAATTCCAATTTATCATTCAGTAAATTACCCGAATTTTTTAATCTAGATATTCTAGAAGATTGAGTTTCAAACTTTTTCTATTCTAAATGTAACATGTCATATGTCCTTCTGCTGAAAGACGGTTTGCAAATGTGGAATTGGTCTTTCTATTTTCAAAAATACTTCTGTCCTCTCTAATTCTTTAGGAAAATGTTCTCCCTGTTTGGCCTTTATACAGTTTTGAGCAAGAGCCACAAGTCAGCTTATATACTCCTGATCTAACCGACACTGGATAGATCAGGAGTTATTAATAAATTTACCTAAAACTATTATTCGTTCTGTAAGCTATGTTGACGCATTTTTTCTTCAAAAAACGGGCAATATTATTTTCCGTTTCGTGAAAAAAATCCGCTAATTTCAACAGAGTGATTCATAAAAAGTTAAACAAGGTTGTCTTACCTGTTAACGGGATTATCTTACCAGTTACCAAGGTTACGTTACCTGTTAACGGGGCAGCCTTACCCGTTACCAATGTTGTGTTACCTGTTAACGGGATTGTCTTATTCGTTGCCGAGATTGCCTTACCTGTTAGCGAGGTTGTTGTGTCTGTTATCAATGTTGAATTGCCTGTTAATAAGGTTATCTTACCTGTTAAACGTGTTTAGCTTTTCATGTGCCTCTCTGTTGAAATTAGCGGGACCTTTCATGAGAAAATTTCCAGCTAATTTCTATCGAAAATCATTGTTATGTGTTAAGAGGTGAAAATGAACCCTGTTAGATATGAATAGAGAAGAGTTTTAGAGTTGGGAATTAGTTTACTTCATCCTCTACAGACGCCAATTTTGTTGGTGAAACGCGCCTCGAGAAGAGTGATGAAGATCTGGTGTACAAGGTTGCCTTAACTGTTGACGACGTTACCATTTCTGTTTACCTGTTAACAAGGTTATATTACCCTTTACTTGCCAACAAAGTAATCTTACCTGTTAAAATTTTTTGCAAATTCTTGGGTAGATACTCAAATAGAAGTTTATAGCATGATTACCGGGAATAAGAATCCACGATTTTGTTTTTCACAACTTTATTCTTTGTGTTTCAATATACGATTTTCTTCCACAGATTTACAAAAGCCGAGGACGAACAGATAATTGAATTCATGGAGACGACATCCTCAAAAAAACCATTCGTTGATCTTGGTCGGATATTAAATCGGCCAAGTAATTCAGTGGAAAGGCACTACTTGCGTATATGTGAACAAAAGAAAATTTTTTGGACTCCAAGTAAGGCCGAACAGCTAATTAATTGCATGCTCAAAGTAGCTAAACTCGAAAGTCCATATCAGTTAGAAAACCAGAAACTAACAGCTAAACAGTGGAAAAAGGTATCAAAAAAGATGGAGGGTATTCCTGTTATAAAATTGCAAAGAGCTTGGAACATCACGATCTATCCTCGATTGTTTGCAGATGGAGATCTAGCGATGGCAAAAAGACTCGTAATAGATATGTAAGTGTATCTGTCTCTGTATCTATAATTTATATATATAGCGATGACCATTAGTCCTTTACAAGTTGACATTTCTGCGTTTTTTTTTCAGACTCGATGAACGCCAAGAAACAGATTGGCGACTAGTTGACTGGAAGGAAATATCGAGAAAATTTCCAGGATTTTCTCCTGAGAAATTGTACATGATGTTCAAGAAACTAGTGATACACAATGTTCCCGAAGAACTCCAAAAAGATCTTAAAAGTAAGTGATTTTATTTAGAAAAACTAATGTACTCATTTACATCCACTTTTAGAAAGCATTGAATGTTTAAAAGAGAAGGGGATAGCACCAACCCACAAGTTGAGGAGTTACATATACAGAAATGGACATTTGGTCTATGAAGATGACAGTGATGATGATGATGAGAAGAATATAAAATGGTGATTTTATTCGATACATTGTGATGTGATTCAAGCTTAATAGTTGATCCACGAATGGTGTTTTATTGTAATTATTTCCTAAATTCAAGCTTGCCGAGTGGGAAGACATTAACAAGTGACTTATTTGTATTTATATTTGTTCAGTTTCTGGAAATGTTGAACCGATTGTTGAACAGTTCAAAAAAATGTTTTGCAACATTTCATTCAAAAAATATCTTGTATGTTTCTGAAGAACATTGAATTTCTTTCTTTATCTCAAGTGAATATTTTTACAACTTTGTTATTATAAATGTATATTACTTTTAAATTTTTTATTTATCTATTAAATACATTTTTTTTTCATATTCTATTCTTCTATTTGAGGTGATGTTTGTTTAAATTTTGTATAGATATAACCAAGTGTTCAAACAGTATTACCCTCATTGCTTAAACATTAAACAATGTATTATATGTTTCTTATTAGTCAGTGGGCTATGCTTTAAGACTGGCAGTAAACAAATCTAAAGAAATTACCTTTAAACGTTCAAGCCAGTCTCGGATATACCTACACAGTAGGTTGAATGGACTGACGCCTATCAGAAAACAACTACTCCACTGGCCAATACCACGAACGGCGTTGGATTATATCCGACAAGCGTCAGTGCAGGAATCTTCATAAAAAATTTCCTGCATATGAAATTGGCAATACAACTGAAACAGTCGACCTTCAATTTTAGAACGGGCACACTTCCAGACCAATTTCGGGCTCCTTAGCCACTCGTCAGTACAAGATAGTGAAACCGGTCACCAAGTGTGTCCGTTCCGAAATTGAAGGTCGACTCTTTCAGTTGTATTGCCAATTGCATATGCAGAAAATTCTCTGTGAAAATTCCTGCACTGACACCTGTTGGATATAATCCAACGCCGTTCGTGGTGTTAGCCAGTGGAGTAGTGGTTTTCTGATAGGCGTCAGTCCATTCAACCTACTGTGTAGTTATATCCGAGAGTGGCTTGACCATTTAAATTTCTTTTTTTTAGATTTAATAAAACGATTTATTGCAGTATGGCATTTTAATTTTTGGAAAGTTCATAAAAAGTATGATTCAGGAAAATTATCCCATACTTATGATGAAGTCCAAAGGTGCCATACCCGTATTTCAGTACCAACTCGTACGAGACGTACAATTACCCATAACGGTACGGGTCAAACAAACCAACCTTTTTTCTCAAACTATATATGTTCAAAACTATACAAAAATTGTTAATCAAAAAATTGTACTGAGATACACATAAAGGAAAAGCAGGTAATCACAATAAGCGAATAAGGAATGAATGAAAAATATTATACGACATAATACGTTATTTACTCAAACAAGAATGTCCCTATACAACTTTGAAATCTAGTATTTGTTACGTAAATACTAGAGAAATTGTTCAAATTTTGCATAAAATTTTACAATTATTTAATTACATTGTATATATATTACCACTCTTCAGGTATGGCATTATAACGATTATGTTTCTAATCATAAAAACAACTATTACACTAAGTTTTGAGGTGAAAGAAATAGTTTTTTGACATATTTGAGGGGGTATGGCAGGATTTCTGGACCGTCGGAATGGTATAACGTGCTTATTTCCGTACAAGATTGTTTGAAAAAGAAAATCAGCCTGTAAGAAATGAATAGAAAAAAATACCAAAGAAGAGTTTCAAAACAGTATGGCAGGCCTAAACTCCCACCGGAAAAATATGGCATATAGCTAACGCTGGATTTGTTTTTGTTAAAATACCGATAAATTGAAGACATAAAAAATATAAATTTTTGACACCTCCGAATTTTCGCACCATACCGTAAAAAATGACTTATCAAAATCTTCCACAATCTCCCGGTCTAAAATATATATAGTGAAGAATTCGACTATTTGTGGTTTTTGTCTCGTTTTATTATAGATATGAGGATTTCAACGCTAATATTACATTTGACGTTCCATAACAATAAAATGGTACTCGTTTTTAAACTGTTCTGCATCCATAACCAACATAAATAGTTACTTTTCGCCATAATATCACTATACAATACAATATTGTGTACTACTGATTGGAAGTAGCCATATAATATCTAAACACTTAGCCAATATTATAAATACATCCATATGTGTAGGGAAATTCCCAACTGCACAATGAAATATCAAAGATTGTTCCAGTCCACAAAAAAGGCGAGAAGACTAATGTAGAAAATTACAGAGGAATATTCGTCATAAACTCATTATCCAAATTGATAGAAAAAGCCGTATATGAACAAATTATGCTTTTTCTCGATAAAAATAATATAATCTCCACCCAACAGCATGAATTTCGTAAGAATTTCTCGATCGAGACTGTCTCGGCCGAAATGATATAAATATATTCATGAAAATTTTAATAATAGACTACATGTTTGTGGTATCTTTTTTGACCTCACACAAGCATTCAAAACCATAAATCCTAAATTCTTGTGTGAAATAATTATCTAAAATTGGCATACGAGGACCCATCAACAGTTGGATTCATTCATACATGACTGAAAAAATTATTAAAGTAAAAATAAATAAGACGTGCTCAGAAGAACGGCAGACCGAAATCGGTACGCCGCAGGGAGGAATACTGGGACCTCTTCTTTTCTTTTTTGGAAAAGAAAGTTTTTGGCTTTCTACTACTTTTTTTCCTTCTTTATGTTAATGACTTGTCCCGTTCCATTGAACATGGTGAGCCATTCATGTATGCCGACGATACAAGCATCATGGTAATAGCGGGGAACGTATCCCTCCTGAAAGAAAAGTTAACCCATGTAACAACTTCACAGTGTGGTGCCAAACAAAATCATCTCATTAACAATATGTCTAAAGCAGTTTGCGTTGAATTCATTAGTAAGATGGGTAAGTCTAATTACTTGAATCTAAATATAGATTCGGTCTCCTTGACAACCTCACCTCTTGCAAAATTTCTAGGAACACAAATAGACAGCAAACATGACTTCAAAAAACACTACGAATTCTTCTACAAAAAACTCGGTAAAACGTTCTTTGCATTTGCGACTCTGAAAAAAACTTCAATATAGGGCATTTGCTAGATTTGTATTACTCTATCTTATATTCAACTCTGTGTATGAACATAACGGTTAGGGGACAATCAGTGGAAGTAGAAAGAGTTTTTGTTACCCAAAGAAGATTTGTAAGAATAATCTTCGATCTAAAATACAACGAATCATGTAGAGATGTCTTCTTAAAAAATAAAATTCTGACGGTATATGGTATCTGTCTTTATAAATTACTGTCATACATCCACTCAAATTTCTCATCATTCACTAGATCTCACGAAATACACGATTACCCCACTAGACAAAACCATGAAATTCATTTTAGAAAATGTAATCTTACGGAATACAAAAAATCGCCAAGATATGCCGGAGCATTGGCTTTCAACCACCTTCCAGGAAAAATTAAAGATATTCCCGATCACAAAAAGTTTAAAAAACAATTGAAGACATTTTTATTGGAAAACAATTTTTATTCACTTAGCGAATTTTCAAATCATAAAGAAAAGTGACTTATGTTTTTCTTTTTATATTACTTTTGAAATGAATATGGCTGTATTTTTATATGTTTCTACAATTACCTCCGATTTTCAGCTTTCATGTTTTTTATATTGACCTGTCTTATGTATACCATGTGTATCTGAAAAAAATATGAAATATATAAAAAGCAGGTGTTTCGCAAGGATCCTGCTCATCATCACACCTGTACTATAAGTATACGAGTGATTTCCTGATGCACCTTAGTACAAAGATTGCGATATACGATATAAACAGCTACGAGGAAAATCAAATACCACCTGGATATGGAAATCATCCAGTATCTAGAGAGGAACAGAATCAGTATGAACCCGACTGAGATGAAACTCATCAACTTTCGAAAAAAATTCAATAATACGAAAATCTTCAGGACGTTACGAGTTCTTGATAGAATTGCCGAGGAGCAGGACTCGGTGAGATACCTGGGAATAATTTTGAACAAGCATTCCATAAGCATATTAACCTAGCCATATAAAGAGATAGAGCGGCAATAAAACGAACTAACCCGATTATAGCCGGAAACTCAAAACTCAACAACGATAACAAACTATTAATATGTAAACAGGTGATTAGACCAGCAATGATATACGCCTGTCCAGTTTTTCGCAGACTGAAGAAACGCCTATCCAAAAGATAGGAAGGATGCAAAATAAAGTACTTCGTATAATCACGGCTAGCTATCGGTAAACTCGAATAAATAATCTCCTGGAGCGAACCGGAATTGGGAGAGTGACGGACCACATTCGTTTAACTACTTTATCATTCACAAATCTGTTGGTAGTTCTTCTTTTGAGGTAATTGCATGTGACAGTGACCCCATTTTGAAGATCAGCTATATCTATACATAAATTCTTCGCAGACACATTTTTTTTGAAATCCTAAATCAAGTGGCATTATATCATATAATCTTGCTAGCCATTCTAGTCCCAATCCACTTATTGAGGAGAAATTATATCAAAATAATTTTTTAAAACACCATTGTTATATGCAGGTTTAGCATTTCAATGGAACCAAATATTCTGTCGTGTTGCTATTGGAATTTCTTCTCGCCGTTAACGTTACCTTCGTAAAAACAAACATGAATCCTCGGGTCATCAATAACTTGCTGCAGAACCAGAGAAGTATTGTGATCAGTGGTGATAAGTTTATCCATCCACCTTCCACGCTTCAATTTTCCAAATGCACCATATTTTTAGAATTTTTACTTAAACAAATGCTTGACGTTCGGGAACTCTCCTATCAGAATGAAACTGACCATACATTCGTGGTCTCAACGCATTTTTTCTACAATCGCCAAAAATTAACATTTAGAATTCCTTTTTTTTTTTGTTTATTGAACCATTTTAGTCAGTTAGATATGAATATATCACCATTTGAGATAACCCTTACCAAACTGATTATGTTTGAAACCATTCGACACTCTGTACACTGTGACACTCTCTTGAAAAAATTCAAGCCTCCTATAGGTTTAACGAAAGATTGAGAGAACTTATACATTTCTGAATTTTCTGGTCAGAAAACAGAAATCGATACCAAAGAAGTCTATAACGTGTGAAGCTGAACAATGAGAGAGTACCCTAAGAAGATGAAAACAATTCAGCAAAAAAATACAACTCAGTCAAAAACTAAAATTAAATTACTCGCTACAGACATACTTGATGCGTATAGATAATGACATAAATGCACATAGAATGAAAACAAACAAGCCATCTGCTAGTATAACTATCGAATAATGGACAGAAACCAAACTCTATAGAACATGGAAAAAAATTCGTAGCAATTATCATAAACGAATTCTGCAGTCTGTTTAACGGCAAGAGACATGATTGAATATGAGACAAATAATTGCCCCAAGTCGGCGGAGAACTATGAAAATTACATATTTACTAAAACAAAAAAAATTGGATTCAGTAACAAAAAGTCGTTACCGCGCTAGTACAAGTTCAACGCTAGTTTGAAGGTGGTTGACAATGTTTCATAGTGAATTTCATTTGTTCAGACTTCCATTGTCTAATATGGTTTGGAATCCCTGAAAGAACAAATTGAATTAAAAATTAAAATTAATATCTGAAAATAACAATTATAATAAGCAAAAAAACACGAAGTGAAATTACAATACAATAAAAATTAAGCAAGAATTTTAAAAATTTAAATGAACTAAAAATCAAAAGATGACAAGTCAAGTTACTTCATGACATTTCGATTGTTAATACCCACAATCGTCTTCGGGTGATGACTGTCTGAAAACTGTACAGAAAACTGAAACGATTTCCACTATGCGAGACCTGTCTTGGCAAATGATCAGCGTCTAAAAATAAACGAACCGAATTACAATGAGAAGTATGTTCAAGTCGCATGTACTTTTCGAGAATACCTTCCCCGTAACGATTTTCTGTCAACTCCACAACCAGTAGTTTCAACTAATGATAAATAAATGTCACAGATACTCGAAATCGTAAAAATTTGTTATCTCAATTCCATATCCACTGTGGTATTCCAGTTTGTGTTGTGCGTCGAACGCGTTCAGATGTTTCCTTTGTTGAAACATTCATAGCGCAATTCAGAGACCTCTTAGTAAGATTTCAAGGTGAAGATTGTTTGTTTATATATTTACTGGGAATTAATGGATGAAAATGGTTTTGTAGAAGGTACGGTTTTGATGTGAAACTTGGTATCACTTTCCATTTATCGAAATAACAACAGTATCGCGGCGCCGTACGATTGTTACTGTTTGTTATTCTTTACTGCATTGCAAGATATTTGAGAATGTTCATATACTTATTCAGGATCAGGTCAGAAACAGTAATTTTCGAAATCATAAAAAATATATTTATATTTACATTCACATGAGAAGTTGGACTTATTCGATATTCAAATTTATTCCAGAATGCCACATTAAATATTCTCAATGCGAGACAGAATATGTTGAATTCATTATTTACTTTACAGTTCACGAGTATGATCAAGGTTCCCGATTCTTGGGTGAGAGTGATTGGGTGTGATAAACTGATCAGTCTTCTTGAGCGTAATAGTCATAAAACTTTCGTTATTATAATAATTATATTCAATTTGAATCAATGTTTTCGAAAGTTTCATTACTGATAATCCTCCCTGTATGATTCCTATGAAGTTTTTTCATCTAATAAATCTAAACTTGTATTTCTAAAACCTCAGCAATTATATTACATGTCGCTTTTGTAACCTTCATATTCTTCATTACAACTGAATATCTCTTTTTTTTATAAGGAACTAATGGGTAGCAGAACAAAACTCAATTATGCTTGAAACTAATGATAATGATTTTCAATAAACTAAATCAAACATGAGTATGTTCACAACTACCAATTTCAATTATGGAATAATAAGGGAAAAATTATCTATCTACCTGAAGACGACACAAAAAAAACGCAACATTTACTTTCAAAATGATTCATTTTGTATTCACAAAATCAACACAAATGCAACATTTCTTCATCACGTGTGTCGCAAGGGTATTGTCAGTTGATTTGAATTCTGTTTTACCCGTTTTCTTTCAATTTTGCGGTTCTCATTAATTTGAATTGCTCAATATGAAAGGCAAGTATGATTTTGGATTTCAGATTTAAGAAATGATATTTAAAAAATTGATGGATAAAGCCGTTACGACGTTGTAGGAGAAATGAAAAATGAAACTATGAAAATGAAAAAATGTATTCGTACCTAACTTTACTGCAGTTTTGTTCTATACGGACACTTTCAAATGAATATAATAAATATAATCCAAAATACAAGTGGTGAAAAAACATAGACAGTTTCATTTCTCATTTTTCAAAATGAATAATAATTTTTTTATATATGTTCGTTATCTGAATGACAATCAAATCATTTCATTTAGACCTATCAACGAAAATCTGCCGGAATATTGAAAAGGTTAAAAACAACATTTTTCCGTATTATAACAAACTGAATTTCATCAATTCTGGAATGTAGAAAGACGCTTATCAATTCAGTAATTTAGTAATAGTTGAAGGACATTCTTTGCTGACTAGTTAGAAAAAACTTGAAAAATATCTTTGGGTGATCAGCAGAACGGAAGTGTACTGATATAACACAAGTTATTCCAATATTTCGATAAAATTTGTTTTCATCCTTAAAGAAAAGCTACAGAATTTGTATGATGGTGATACAATATGAAAATTAATATGAAAGGTCACAACTTAATGTGTGAGGTTGGCCGTGTCGAAAAGAATGTTATATTTAAACAATTGAAACATGTCAATACAATAAACAAGTGACTACTTTGAAAGAGGTTGACTCCTCACTGGATGCAAAGAAGAATATTGAATTAAAATGTACTAAAAAATCGTTATTCGATTTGAAATGATGGTTTACCGGTAAAAGCCATGTGGTTGAAGAACAAAGAGAGAGCCAAAAACAATTGACAATGACATCTGTCATGTAATTCAGTTTGAAAAAGTGTGTTTGTTTGTCGATGATAAAACCATGAAACAAAAGAGAACTATTCTGGTGCAAGTGTGACTAGATATATCTGCTGTTCTGTTAGTAACTCAATGAGAAAACCCAAAAATCAAATATGTTAATTAATTGACAACACCCTCATTAGTCTTGAGGAAAACAAGTGAAGAGAAGTTGTTGAATGAAAGTAAAACCCTGCCATAGGAAGGTTGCATCTATGGAAATCAATTGCAAACATCTAAGTGTTTCGAGTTAATCTGGCTGAAATATGTAGACTAATTGAAGGCAAGACCTATAGATAATTACCATGAGAGTTCAAAATGTTATGTAGAATACTAATATTTGTATAAATTCTACAAGTACTCTGTTTCAATATTTCTGCTATAGTGCCAACTTTTCTCAGTGTATTTTCATTTGAAAGTGTCTTCAATTCATCAGCTAGATAGCTTGGAAATTCGTTATTTCTATTTCATATTTTGGCGACCACACACATGATGCAATACTCCAATATCGATCTAATCAAAGAATAATAGAGGGTTCTTATGGTACTAACATTAGTAAATTCTCTTGTGGTCATGCATATAAAGCCAAGCATTGTCGTGCTATGGAAAACCTGCTCAAAGTGGAGATGGAAATCAACCTTGGTGTCAAAAAGAACACCGAGATCCCGAAGAATGTTTGCCCTTGTGAGAAGTTTGCTATCAATGTTATTACCAAATTCAATATTTTCAACTGATCGATAAAAAGACATAGAATTACATTTATTTATATTCAGCTCCATGTAGTTGTCGAAGCACCATTAGACAATTAAAGTAAGGTCCCTTTGAATATTCTCACAGTGTTGTTTGTTGATGACATGGCTAAAGACTTTTAGATTACCTGCAAACCGCAAACATTTTGAATGTTTGATTATTCCCTCATTATCATTGATGAATACAGGGTGTAACTGAATGAGTGTAAAACATTTAAGGAGGTGATTCCTCATCGAAAAAAAGATAGAATCTTTCATATAAAGAAATTTCATTGGTGCCCCTTAAAGGGAGTTCATACAATTTGTATAACAATTTTTTTCACAAGCACTAAAAAAGTTACAATATTGAAATTAACCTGACGTTTTGTACTACCAAAAAGAAACTTAGCTAGAAATTTTTTCGATTTACCCCATGGTTGTAAGGGGTGAAAAAC
>WOGQ01000111.1:0-25107 GCA_015342025.1 Leptinotarsa tumamoca | reverse complement strand
AATTAAGGAATATTGTTTTACAAATCGACTATCACAAAAGCATCAAGCTTCAGTTTCCGAAGAGCAAATCGCAAAGAACAAATTACAATCAAATTTCACATGAGCGGATCTTTATAAAAACGTGTTCGAAAAGATGATTAGAAACGGCAATTTTCAAAACATTCCTTAATGTATTAATCGGTCGAAATTCATTTGATTCATCAGTACCTACTACTTTTTGAATTGGGATAATTGTAGTTACTTTCAATAAATCAGAAACCCAACCAGTATCCAATGATGTATAAAATTGATAAAAACATGAGCAGTGATATGAATTATATTATCAAGTATTTTGACAATTGAAGTTGTTGAAGTTTTTGTTGCAATGGTTCAACTATTTTATATAGTTGAATACGTTCGTAATCGAAAGAGAAAAATGAACTTGCGTAATGACTTTTTATTTATCAAAATTGACAACTACTTCATCAAATCAAATATCAATATTTAAACATGTCTACAGGGCACCTTCAAAATTAAATTGATACAGTTCAATACAGAGCTGACTAAAAATCAACCATTTCTAACAGATGTTTCATGTGCGCACTACATTAACAATTTCAAACACTTTTCTATAGTTGATAATTTTAAATTAGCAAAGTAAACATATACTTGTACTTAGAAATACTTCAACTTGAACTGGCAAAGTTATACTTCAACTTGAACTGGCAAAGTTATTATTTATTGATTCTATGCTAGAATAAAATAATAAAAATTACAATTTATAGAATAGATCAGCACATGAGTGTTCGTCCAACTATGTTGGACTTTTTCTGTAAAGTGCAAAGTATATTTCAAAATTCAGGTGAGTTATAGACGAAGGTATGACGATATATTTGAATTCATGGAAAATATCTAACTAAGCAGCTGCAACTTACCATCTTTTTTAATAAGCACATTATATCAGCTTTTTTCATTAACTGGCCACTAGAGAAAACTGTTTTAACTAGTATGACATTTTCATTTCCAAAGTAATCAGAAGTTTGTTATCAGAAAAACTCAATTATGGTTCCACATTCACGAAGGAATCGTTTGTGGAATATTTTCAGATGAAAGTTGTATTTCATTACCTTACTCAACCAGTTAAAGCACTAAAAACTCCTGAAAGTGATCATTTCTGTTTTTTGTTACAGGAAAATATGGTTTCTTCGTGCAAGGCCGAAATGAACAGATTTTGGAGGTATCGACAGTAACGATTCACCCTCAGTATAATACAACAAACTTTTTTAACGATATTGCAATATTACATCTGAAAACTCCGGCTCAGTTCACGAATTTTGTCAGGCCTTGCTGCATCTGGGAAGATGATCCAACCCTAGATTCAGTTGTTGGTAGAATAGGTAATAAATTTCAGACAGTTCTGAGTAGTTTCTAAAAATATTTTTGATTTCTCTAGTTCATTAAACACTTTCTATCTTTAAATTTGAATAAAACAAAGTGTGTGTGAGATATCATCGAAATTTTTGATTCGTTTAAGAAAAATCTGTTTAAAATATGTTTGTCCGTTAACTAGTTGTTGCACTCCTACGAACGACAACCCTCAGAAATCGAAACTTGTGCCTGGGGCTTGAACCACCGACCAACACGGCGGTCGATTTGAGTGAGTGAACACCCACGTCGAACCTATTAATGCCATTATGTGTGGAGTATAACATCGTTCAAATTTCCGCCACGGGTTCTATGAATCTGGCGCATAAATCAAGCTGAATGTGACCAATGGCTTGGGTTATGTTGGCTTTGAGGACCGCTGTGGTTTATGATTTATTCGCATATACCCGAGACTTAAGAAAACACCATAAGAAAAGTCTAACCAGGTCAAATAGCACGATCTTGGTGGCCAGCCCAAAATCCACACCAAACAGTGGCTTTTTCGTGATGCAATGGACGCTCTTATATCTCATGTGGATTAGTATCGTCTCAAATTCGACAATTTTTTTTGTTCACGTACCCATTCATCCAGAAATGTGTCTCATTGCTGAAGATGATTTTTCGGTCAAATTGTACCTACTTTACTATGTACTACTATGACAGTTTACAACTTTACGCAAAATGACTAGGAAAACGCTTTTGTCAACTTAGTTGATACTAGAGGTCAATAATGAAGCATTTGTGATCCAACACCAGGCAGTGCTGTTTCAACCCGCCTAGGTCTCATCCTTGGCGCTAGTTCAAACCACAAATTCATTGGGGATCCTTATTCATCTTTGAAATTTGTGGATTGATTTTTATGTCGATTTCATAAATAGCGTCTTCGAAAGGTGAGTTTAGCAATGAATTCATGGTTCAGCCACCACCAGCACCAGCGGTCTGGTGTTGTATCTAACAAATGATTTGCTTTTGGGATCTGGTTTCAACTGAGTCCCCTGCAGTGAAAGACAGATGATGAATTTCGTTCGGCGGTCGATGTTGAAGCTTGGCTTTGCTACTGACCGCCGGCGCCGTGGGGAGTCTCGTTTATTTTTGATATTCTTGGTTGACTCCTTTTTCGATCCTTTAGATTACGTTTTCATAGGAGATGTCATTACCTGTACTAACTCAGACTTGTCCTTTAGTGACAGTTGAGTCCATCAATGCATTCATAGTTCAGCCTGGCGGTCAAAACACCGATGTTTGGTGTTAGATCACGAATGCTTCACTTTCGAGTCTTGTTTCAAACAGTTGCCTTGTAGTGAAAGATAACGAATCTCATTCGGCGGTCGACGTTGAAGCTTAATTTTACAACAATCCGCCTTCGGGTGCCTCTTTATTTTAGATATTCTTGAATTGAGTCCTCTGCCGATGCCATCGATGGCATCTTCGCTGGCATCTACGCCTCTACACTGTCAAATTAGTTTGCAAAATGTGCGTCGAGAAAAGTGTTTTCAAAGTTCTGATATGTGATAAAAGTGATGTTGCTTCAAAATGCAGGAACTATCATTTCTTCATCCTGTAGGTACTGCTGTAGGCTGGGGGAGAGACCATAAAAACAATGAACAAACGGATCTTCTGATGCAAGCTGAAATGCCTGTTGTGGACACACTGACATGCATATATGCCCACAGAGATGTCTTCGCACATTACACAAATTCTAATAACTTTTGTGCTGGCTTTAGAAATGGTAAGTACCTAATTGAAATCGATAATTTTCCTTCTCATTTTATGCGTTTTTCATATGTGATACAGATTGAACAAAGCTTGTCCACTAAAAGATAAATTATTTTCTTAAGGAATTATTCAAAAATCAAGTCAAATTGGTCGTGAATGTTGTCGTTATATACAGTGCGGCCATGAACAATCTCCCCCTCCTAACTTTCGAACGGGGCAAGATATTAAAGTAATACAAAATATTTAAAAACCAGATATTTTCAGTAATTTTTGACAAAAAAGCAATAACTCGCCGCCGAGAGGGCGTTATCAACTTTTTTAATGGAAAGGAGGGTGATATTGCATATGAAAAGTATTTCAATTCTCTTCACAATGAGCTCCAATTTTTTGAATACCAATAACCTATTGTGTTTGCATATGTACATCCCATCGCAAGTGATGGTCCAGTGTTATGCCAAGATATTTTAAATTTTTTGTAGTACCTACCTACCTATTGTATCAATTCCGTTTTCATCGACTTTTATATTGAGTGAATCATAACCTGAAAGATTATATTTGTATGGTGCAAAGGGCATATATTTTGTGTTTTCTACATTGACAGTGAGAAATTTATTATCAAACCATATCAGGATGTTTCCCAAATCGATCGAGTTCTATCCAGCTATTTCCTTCATAAAACCCAACTGTTAACATCTGCGAAACTGCTGATTGCACCCTGGCGAAATCCATATTACCTATTTTGTGTTTATTCAAGTAATCGATTAATCTGACTTTCACTACTTTTTCGTCTATAGTTCTCTTTTTCAGATTTATCTCAATATTTGTGAATTCGAATTACAATCGTTACTTTGAATTCTGAACGACAAATACCCATCTGAAATATTAGGGTATGTATGATGTTCAATATTTAATTTCGTTCCGATGGCCTCAAGGAGAAAGAATGTACAGCACGCTGCTTTTTAATGGGGGATCATTATTTTTCTCGCTAGTTTCTTGCCTATATTTATGAAATAACTATTGAGAACTTCTAAGACTGCCTTTTCGTTCCTTTTCCCCTTTTCTTTTTTATTTTATTGATTCAATGTTCTCCCTTGTCTATACTGGTTATAGTTAATCCTTACAGTATCTCATAAAGCTTTTGAACTATTTTGCTCTTCTTCCATTTTTTTATTGTAATAACTTCTTTGGCTTGCTGTATTAAGACGTTGACATTATTTCTATACCTTCTGTATTCTTCGCCATATTGATTGGGGTTTTTGAGAAAGTTCTTGAAGAGTTCGTTTTTGGTGTTAATTGATTTGATCAAACCATTAGTAATCAACATTTCCGTTTAGTGAAAATTATTTTTTGTTTAATTGTGTTTTTCGATATTACATTTGTAATTGTTGCTAGAAATAATTTTGTGACTTTCTGTATATTTGTTTCTTCCATCCAATCTAAACTTTTTAACTCTATTTTTAATTTTTTATAATCTATGAACTTTTTGCAAATATCATTTTGATATTGTTTCTCTACGTTGAGGGGTATTTAAAAAATGGTTGTGAAATGATCGGTAATATTTGTTTTGATTATTACTGGGTACAGTTTTCATTCTGAACTGGAGCTGAAGAAAATGTGATCGAGAGCTTATTTCCCTTGAACGCGAGTGTTTTTGTTGATCATCGATTATATTTACTGAATAGAGTCAAATAGATCATCAGTTTTCAATAGATTCATATTCATATCACTGGCTACTAGTCTGCTTTACAAGATTTTGTTTCCTTGAGATATACATTCTCAGGCAATCCAAATATGGCGGCCTATATCCTGCTGTAAGAAGTATTTTCTATTCAACTTTTGTTTGTTTCCAATTCAATTAGATTATAAATGCCCACTTTGACTACTCGCGATTTAAAATACAAATATGTTCTTGAAATATATCACGCAAAGTCACAAAGTCTGCGATACTGGATATCTTCACTCTTATACGATGTGATTCCTGATATCAACACCATCATTTTTATTGATATCACCATGATTATAGATAACATCGTAATCCTTTAGTTTTATTGAACTCAAATCTTGCAATTTAAATATTTCTTTAAAAATCAAAGAAACTATGGCTGAACATGTGGCTTTCAAAATAATTGTCATTTCATCGATATATTTTCTTATAGTACTAATATTTTGCTGAAGAATTCTAAAACCGATAGTTTCTTCCCTCTGCTTGAGTAGTTTATTATAACCGTGTTAGGAATCACACATTAAAAGGTAAGACCTCGTTAATCCTTAGCTCGCACAAGTTTCGACTTCTGAGGGTTGTCGTTCCTAGGGGTGCGACAGCTGGTTAACGGAAAAACATATTTTAAACAGATATCATTGCACTCTATTGTTTCTATGGAATGAAAATTTACATGTCTTATGTACGAGTCCATATTCAATATGATTATGTGATAATATAATTATCATCACTAATTGAAGAAAAAAAATTGAAATTTTTATGGCGAAAACGATAAAAGAAATCCCTATTATTTTTGTGAATTTGCATGCGATCTGGTTATTTTTTCGGCAGCGGATTTGACAATTTTTTTGATTACTCCACTAGATTTTGGTGTATTTTGTAATTGGTTATTTGGTTGTTGTTGTCCACTTCTCATAAAGGATAATGGGTTATTTGGTTTGCTGTTAACAATTGAATACGTATTGTCCTTTCTTACACGAAGGACCAATTTTTGTACTGTCAATTCCTTCGATTTAAAATCGAAATGAACCAGAAATAAAAAAATTCAAAAGTATTTTTATATGTTATCAATGACCAGTATCACAGTAAATGTTCTTTTCGCCATTTTCTTCAAAATGTATTCGCTAAAGCTTGAGATACTCTCCTCCGTGCCGAATGTATAAATCTAAGCCCACTCAGTATCACTAACGAAAACGAAGCCTTCGAGATACCGGGCTCCCTCACATCGTACAAAGCCTTGTCACAGTAATACGTGGCTCTGTCATAATGACTCTCCTTTGCCCAGCTAATCATGGATTTCCTTATGGACAATTAAGTTACCAACGAATCTACAGAGGAAATGGATATCAATTAAACGACTTCAACTGTCCTTTATTTAATATCGGATTAAGAGCAAGGGTTTTTCAGTTCAAATCTTGATTCCTTTAACAAGAATGAGAGGCTAGCTGATGCAACCAGGATGCGATATATCAGCTCCGTAAGAGCAAGATGTCTTATGTATCTGCCTTGCGGCAAATTCTTGAGGAGAAAATCCTCCAAAGCAAGTCAGCAGACGCTTATGCTCAAACGATGATTCGCCCAAACCAGACACCAAAAAACCCTACATGGCTAAATCGAATCCGACAACCTCAATGCGTCGATACAGACAGAACGGGCATCGTTCTATAGTTTGAATAAGTAAGGGCCACAATAAAACCACGCGAGTTGCAATGGAAGGCCACTTTTGCTAGCACAATTTGGACTTACCTATCTAGTTCAATATAAATACACACATTTGCTGATTGATTTACCGATTTTGAGTATAATTTTTCATTTCTTCGCTAGTTTTCGGTCCTTAGGGAAAGATTTGCATCGAACAACACCTTTTGGATCACTAGTCATTATGAAGAGCTGACTTTTAACATTTCTCTAAAAAAAAATTCAATGGATACGTGTATCAAAAAATAATTGTTTCTACGGTTCCCTAATGCAATACCTAATGTTTGTCTAGAGTTCAACCCTTGAATTATTAAACCTAGATGTCTTCCACTTCGTGATTCTCCCGAGTTAAGAAACATGAACTAAATTCGTTAGAAGGTACCTAGCATTCATTACTTGGTTTTTCTCATTTGCGAAATTATTTGACATTATTCATTATTTTCAGGTACTTCCGTTTGCAATGGGGATTCTGGTGGAGGACTAGTGTTTCGCAAAAGAAGTACAAGCGGTGGCAGTACCGTTTGGCAAATACGGGGCATTGTTTCCAATACCATCGCCAAGGAGGGGCGTGTATGTGATCCTAATTACTATGTAATATTTACAGATGTTGCAAAATATGTAGAATGGATTAAGAGCGTCACCAGTTCTTGAACTGTCACATCAACAAAAGTTTTTTCCAACTTGATATGAACTGTGAAGTTGTTACTAGTTTTATGATTCAATTAATACATAATTCAACCTATTCTTTGAAAGACATTTTTTGTGGAGGAATCAATGTTTTTTACCGTTTTCTGGGTGTATAACTTTTCAGTTTACAAAATAAATGAAGCTGAAACAATAGAAAATTTGCTAAAGTGTAATAAAACGCACACTGAAAAGTTCAGCCTGAAAAGTTACCTTTCGACCTATAACGTGCCACAACCGCGAGGCTATATTGATCAACGGAGCCTATGGATCATAGATGAAATGAGAAGTCAGAAGAAAGATTATGAAGTTGATTCAAAGCTGACTCTGAAATGAAGTTCGATCTGAGTGACAAGTCTCCAAGTGTGGACAAGAGTTACTTAGTTGAATTCGATAGTGCCCCAATCAGTCTACAAAGAGCATAAAAGAAAGATGTGCCGGAACAACTCCATAGTGAGTAGAGTAAGTAGGTCCAAAGTGAGTGGTCTTTTTGACCCTACACTGCAACCTGCGATGATTTATTGTGTACCCCACATATTCAAACTCGACCTAGTAAGTCCAGCTTCTTAACGATTCCGATTAGCATATTTGGTGAGCAAGTTTTCGGTTTCATGATTAAAAGTGAAACTTTTCCAGACTCCGCAATCGTGATTCTGTCCGTGGCGGGGTAAGTCAGCGTATGTGCTCTGCTGTTTCATGAACTTCCAAACAGAGGCGGCACGCAACGTCTTCCGATAGCCCAAGTCTCGTATTTAAGTGTCACTTTGTTAGATTTATACTACAATTTTTAAAGACGCAACACGAGTTTCACTATATAATAGCTTCTTCAGGCGTGTTCATACTAACTAAAGTACTTATATGACCTTTTGTACCAACCTAATGAGTCATAATTTTACCTAATTACCAATTTGAATTCAGTAAAAAGTATTCGTCATTGACAAGGTATAGGTCACATAGGTAATTCCTATAAAGCAAGCACTAATTTGGTAGAATTCAGTATGAACACTCTTGAAGAAGATATTGTTTAAGTGAAACACGTAATGCCGGTTTATAAACTGTCTAGTATAAATCTCACAATGAAGTGTTGGGTTATCATGAATTTTCATAACAAATCGGCCAATCGGTTATTCGGATGACAGTGACATACAAGTAGGCATATTTGACAACGTAGGTCATCCCTGCTGCAATCTATCAATTGTTTGGTGTCATATTTCGATGGATGTAACCATTCAATGATTTGCTGTTTTTAGACGTGATGATGAAGAGGATCGACAAGTGGGAAACTTTTATATATAGACTACCCACTCATTCGGAACAGTATCTGAATAGCGAATCTAACCAGCACCAATTCACCAAGAGGGGAATCGTCAAGACCTTCATTGATTGGGCATGATGGAAGATCCTTGGAATTGTTTAGTTTTTACAGAATTTCTTAAGGGGAAAGATTCCTTTGAAATGAAGCATGATGCATAACACTGCATCCAGAGATTTTCACTTGTTTACAAAACTGCGATACTTGTTTCAGTATAAAATAGCTTCTTCAGATGTGTTTGGTAAAGAAAACAATGGAGCATTCTTTCAAAGAATCTGTGTAAACTGATTATAATGCTCATGAATGAACAATGTTTCAACAAATTGTGTTTGCTGTACCTAAGTGTATTTACCTACTATCGAAGCTTGACCTAGTGAATTTTTTAATTCTCAATTAATTTTTGAGGTGAAAGATTTTTTAAAATTCTGCGCTTCTGGCAATACTCGTTACCAAAACTATAAAATTTCCTTTTACACCACAAAATGTATCATTACATAATAATTTGAATTTTGATCTATTAAATTTTAACTGTACCTATGTCAAATTAGCTTTTAATGTTCACACCTACATTAAAAAAAAATTGTTTTCCATTTGTTAAAACGATATCTTATGTTTTTATAGTGTAAATATATCATTTAACCTCTATCCTAACTGAGAGATAATTTTTTTGCTACTTGTACTTATCGTTTGTAGAGTAATACTATACAGATGGTACTTAGCTCTCATTTTACGAAACTTTATTTTTTTTCTGAGATTTGACTTACTTTTGGTAGCTTCATAAATCTCTGCAGATAGCAGAGATTTATGAAGATTACACAATCATTGGCGTATGCAGAAAATTGAATAAAATTGAATAAAAAACAACCCAATATTGAATTAGCAGAGAGGCCAATGACTCAACTTTCCTGAATTTTTTAAATTCTTTGGGATTTACACTAACTGACATGAGCTGCATATATCATCAGGATAATAAAGGTAAGTTGATGAGAAACAGTTCTTATCAGTAACAAACACATATAGATAGGATATTACTAAAGTTCATTTAAAAAAATTGTCATTGAAAAACACTTAAATAAAACAGTTTCTATTGAATTTAAGAAGAGTGGTTAATACATATTCAAAACTCTCAAATTTTTTTGGTATTGAACAAATTGTGCATATTAGATATATATCATAGACACGCACCTATCTATTCATCAACTAAACCATTCTAGATATGCACCTATCTATTCATCAACTAAACCATCCATCTGTTTAGTGGATGGCCTAAAAATATAATATAGAGGTAGTTGATTGAAAGTTGTTTGAAGTTGATGAATTTATTTGACATTTCCAAAGAATTGGTTAGTTTCAATTCTGAAGTTCAGTATAATATGTAATATACAATCTCAACCTCAGATAGGCCCTGAAGAAAACAGTAAATATAATGACAAAAAACAGTAACTTTTCTTTGTAGATTATCAGACGAATGAAATGATAAAAATTCAATAATGTTACCCTTAGTTCTCATAAAACTTCAGATTTAATAATTTTACTAAATTTCAATTTTCATAAGAAATGTGATTGGTTTTTTGAGAGTACCTATTTTTTATATTTATATTTACTACAAGATTAAAATATTTTCGTCTAAGACAAAACATTTTTAAAATCATAAATATTCAGATCATTCAACAAACTCTCACTGGTTCATTTGTTTTTCACATGACTGAGAATGACTTTTTTCTAAATTATCCAAGTAACACTTTATTGTGAAATTTTCACTGGACAGTTTACAAAATCGAAACACTATACAATAGCTTATGCAGAAGTGTTTATACCTCACACCTGAGGAAGCTATTCTATAGTGAAACACGTGCTGTTGGTTTGTAAACTTCAAAGTTAAAGTCTCACAATAAAGTATTACTTAAATACATTATGAATTTTCATCAAGTATCAGCCAATTCCATCATATTTTTTTTAATGTATGACAATACAATAATTACAGACCAATTATGCTTCCAATGAAATTTACTACTTAATGAAATTTTGCATGATACTTACAAGAGCTGATGAAATAAGAGACAAATGAGATAGGTCATTATTCATAACCATCTGAACAAAAAAAAGGTGAAGTAGGCATATTTACAACTAAATTTTATTTTCTGCTTATATAGGCTCATACAGACAAATATATTTCAATGAGAATATACATGTCTACCTTTAAGAATTCTATTCATTAATACTCTTCGCCCTGAAGCTGTCTTCATTCTAGTTTCCCAACCATGCCTTTTGATCCTTTTTCTTTCCGATGGTCGAGGAAAGTGGTTGCGTATAATTGTGCGAACTGAAAGATTGAACAGACCTCCAGGAGCATATGGTGAAATTCTCTCACTAGTTATCGAATGAAATTGCGAAAATGGTTGCAGGAATTCACTCGTGAAGCTTGTTGAACGCCTGGAACATGTGTATAATGAATATGATAAATATTTTCTCAAAACTCTCATTTACCATATAGATTTTTGAATTACTGGCAAGAATCTTGACAACAGAGACATTTCAGATTCACTATTAATTTAACTTTTCCTAATTTCTATTCTTATCTCAATTTCTAATTTTTAAGGTATCAGCGATTTTTCATATTCCACCATAACCACAAACCACGAGAGTAAGTAGTTTGTGACCATAACTATAAACATGACATATATTACGTCACTATATTTCACCATTCAAAACATTGGTAGCTTACCAACGTTGCCATTCAAAAATTATCAGTTTTTTCAATATTACTATTAAATTCAAAACAATTTGAACTCTTGACCATTGATTCGGAAGAAATAGTAACATTGGATATAAACGCCATAGCATTGTCTAAATTTAATATTTTGACAGTGGCCACGACACATGAATAATACCTGAAAAAAATTTTTTTTTCTAGTTTTCAGTCTGTGCTTCAATAAATAGGAAATGAGACAATAGAAGGAATTTCATGAGTTTTGAAGGAAATCAAATCTACCACAGAGTTTATGACCATTTGATGGTAAAAACCAAAAAATGTATAAATATGCTTTTAATTCAAAATCAAACCATTTCTCATGCATTGAGGTTGAAGCATTTCATTTTAATTTCATGTATTTCCTGTTCCCTGTTCCCCTTCTGCATTCTTATGTGATACATACTTAGTTCAACAATTTTTTTCAACACTCTCTTAGCATCCACTTTTCCATAAAAAAAAGTATGTGATAAAGAAAGAATATTCTGAATGGTCTAAATTACGATAAAACGACAGTTACTGCCAGAACAGAATAGAGAACAGTAAGTATTCCAAGCAACCACAAACAAAAAGTCTTTTCTACTGTGATGGAACTTTCAGAAGACCACAAACCACTTACAAGTAGTTTTTGCAGAAGACTTAACAGGTGACAGTGTTGCCAAAATGCTATACTACACTCTGTGCTATAGATCTCTGAGATAAAGTGACGTTGACAAATGGCAATAATCGCTGAATTCCTAATATCCTCATTTCTTTGATTCCCCAACCAGTGTCCGATTTCGCAAAAAGTGAGGAGTTTTTCAACGATTGGCATCGTTCATAGAATTATAATTATTTATTACCACTAGAACGCTTTTCAAATAAGGCTGATAGATTAATCGTGGTTAGTATAATGTGCGTAGCATAAGAAGGGAAAATGGGTAATTCTATTTCTTTCCTCTTCTCAAATTAGCACATTTATCAATTAAATAATTTATCGTTATATAGGGCTGATGAAAATGATTTTCCTCTGTGGTATAACGGTACCGGTTACTGCGTTTTTTTGGACTTCGTCCTTGGACATATATCCAGCTCGAAGAATAATGATAGTATTTCATAATTGTACAAAAATAATATATACCGTGTTAGGAATCACACGTTGAAAGGTAAGAACTCGTTAGTCCTTAGCTCGCACAAGTTTCTCAACTTCTGAGAGTTGTCGTTCGAATGGGGGCGACAGCTGATTAACGGAAAAACAGATTTTAAACAATTGGAAATATAGCATCATAGCATTGTTTACAACTGAAGAGGTGTTTTCTAACGAAATACGACCCTACTACTTGTCACTTTCTCTCAGACAGCTGAATATTCAAGTTTAAGTTAGATTAACTCTTATTGCTCAAATATGGATCAGATTTTTATGCCCATTGTTTGTTAAAAAAATGTTGTGTTCCTTCAATATATCTGAGCGCTAGATAATTATGAATTATCTCGCTTTGCTTGCCAAGCGTTCGATAATTCAGATATGTTGAAACATCTGCTCTGTGCTCGGTATTTACGAGAGCGAGAAAAAAGTGATCTGCTGACTCAAGAGATAAAGACATTAATTACATTTTAGGTATTTTTTATAAATTTATTTATAACTTTTCGTGAAATTTTTGGATCTTGTTTCGTCATTTTACCTTCAAAGAAAAGTTTACAACACATTCTCGTTGAAATAATAATGCCTCCTTTAACGCTAGTCGTTCTTAAAAAGTTGTAACAAAAATGTTCACATTCTTGGGGTGAAATTATTAATTACAGTTCTGTTGAATAAAAAAACTTCACCGATTATATGTAAAACTCAAAGTTACATAATATCAACTCCATATAAAAATGGATAGAAATATCATGAGCCCTCCCTATGTAAAATATTTTGATGGAAACACTCGCTCTACTGCACTCTTGATTGTATTATATAATATAGAATCTAATATTGAGAATCTCAGTAACATATACTTACTTACTGGAACTACACCAAAAACCAAATAATCATGAAAATTGTAGAATCGCCTAATGATCATCCTATCAAATCATCATCCTTCATTGAAAAATGACAGTTATGTGAAAGTAAGACTTTTGTTAAACAAAAAAAATTTTAACCATGTTTTACTTCACTGATTTATATGTTTAACTCAATAGATTATAGGACCTGAGGAAGCCTCGGCTACCATAGATAATGAATTCAGGTAGCTTGTCAGTGGGTGCATTTTGAATTTTCTGCAATTATGAACCCACCCTATACCTAACTCTGTATTGAGGGCCAATTTATTCACATAAAAAAATCGGTTTCCTCTGGACTATGGTTTATCAATCCAACTAATATTATGAACTGTTACGATAGTTGGGCGAAAAATCAATAAAATCACGAAAAAAATTATTAGCAGTACCTTTCCCGCATAAGCCCTGTTTTTAGACAATATATAGGTAGAGTAGTTAAGTTACCTTCATCAAAAACCGAAAGTTTTTAAATTTGTTTTTTGAGTTATTTTTTATTTTTAACCCATATTCCTCATATCTAAACTCAATAATTAATATCTTCACTTACAATACTCTCTCTCTTTCTCTCGCAAGCCGTCTCAAATAAATACCTCATGCAAGAGTAGGCACCAGAATTCCAAAAATTGATGACTTTTTGGTTCATCTCCAAATGTCCTTCTATTTGAGTGTTATATATCGATCGAATTATTAAAATAAATTGTAAATTGCTTATTGTCTGGGTTTCAAGTGGATATGAGACTCAGGTGAAAATATTATTCTGAAATAACAACCAGTCAGATATAGTTTGTATATTTCAGCGTCTGGTGTGTTCCATTAAAGGAAAAACCGAAACCTCTGGCGTAGAATAAATCCCAAACAAGCACTTTTCCCAAACACCAGAATTGCTATACTCTTCTCGAGAAGAGAACTATGATTTTACTTGGTATTTTGTGATGGAATACATTTTTTTTACCACTTGTAGTAACAGTTGCATCAGAACTAAACATATGTAGATAAAGGTTTCAGGTGATTACAAAACAAAAAAATTGTGAGCAGTTACGGGACGCCTAGCAGATATGAAACATTTATGATGATACTGAAATATTTATAAAAAATATGTAAATAAAATATACACGAAAAAATATTAATGTGACTTTAATATACTAATAAACTCAAGAATCTTAGCTAGTTATCGCAATATATTACTTAGATCTTAAATTATAAATATCAATAATAAATGTTTCAATATAAATTCCAACATCATTAGAAAATTAATTAATTAATTAATTTTTTGATGTTCCTGTTAATAATAACTGAGAAAACATTCGTGGGCTACCCGCTATCAGATGATTTTGAAATACAATTTTCTCAGTTTTTATGAAATTTATTCTTTAAGCAAGTGTTTTAGTGCATTCCTATGCTATGAAAATTGTGTAAATTGTAATCTACCATTTTGATCTCCGACCCTTGAGACAGACCAAATATACACGGGCTTAATCACACTTGAATTATAAAATATAAAATTATAATTAACTTATTGATGACTTGATAGTGTGTCGTAGTGTGATTTTGCTTTTTTGCAAGAGACTACTCACTTTCATTTTCTGAATTATCACTGAATTTTTAATTATTTTCAAAAATTATTTAGGGAAACACAGGTTGTGTATACTCTATAGGTATCCGAGGTCAGTATGGAGAGAGAGATAGCGTAACGCCGAACCAGTGGGAAGAGAATCGCACAGTCGCTTGCTCATGGCGACCCGTCACTACGCCATCGATCTATTCCACATTGCATGTGTTATGTGTTGTTATATAACACATGTTATTTCTGCAGATAACTCGCTTTGAGATTATACTGATCATGTATGTTGTATCGTAGCTATATAACATATGTATTATAGTAATTCAAATTCGTATTCAATTTTCGATATAAAAACAGAAAGAATGATTGAAGTCGATTCCAATTACACTTATAGACTTTTGAATTATTACTCTCATTTCAGTAGGCTTATTTGAAATCAACTTAAGAAGGGTTGAAAGAATTTATTAGCTATGAATAGCTATAGGTACCTGAATGAAGAATTAGAATATCACCATTCCTTGTTGAATGTTCAGCAACAAAAGCAAATATCTTGCGCTTCTATAGTAAATAAGTACCTAAATATTGCTCACTAAATAGATAATATTGATGAAAGCAAATATACCTATTAAAATTCCAATTTGAGTGGACCTCTTTCAACGAGACGCCTTTGTTTGTTAATGTGAAGATGATGGAAAACCCAAAGTATTGATAGTGACAAATTACCGTCATCCAAAACAACAAAGAGGACGATGTCCTCGTTGTGTGTAATACCTGAAAGTATAAACAGGAAATGCAAAAAGTCGAAGAAAGTAAAAGAAAAAGAGGAACAATAATTAATAGTGGGACAATACATTTTCCATCAAGTTAGGCTTTGTAGATTTCAGTTTTTTCTAAAC
Organism: Leptinotarsa tumamoca; assembly: GCA_015342025.1. Classification (NCBI taxonomy): domain Eukaryota; kingdom Metazoa; phylum Arthropoda; class Insecta; order Coleoptera; family Chrysomelidae; genus Leptinotarsa; species Leptinotarsa tumamoca. The sequence goes on along the minus strand of WOGQ01000111.1, from coordinate 9,348 downwards.
AAAATGAGCCCATTTAATGCTGTAAATTTGAAAGTAGATTTCTGAGTCAGAATAATGACCTTATCTGACCTTTGGCAAAACGGGGATTTCTTCCGCAGTGGCCTTGATTCGTCTCTAGAAACAGTAATCGGCAAATTAATTGCAGATATTTCAATGAAAACTCGTTTTAGAATCTTCAAATCTATGTTGCCAATAAATTTTAAATTTTGTTTCAGCAGGCATTGTATTAAGAAATGCTCAACATTAAAAACTGAATTTTGGACTAATAATATGCATCAGTCATAGCTGATATTTGTTTAGAAAAGAAAGGTTTCACCTCCCTTTAGTGCCGGAGTTGTTTGTTTCGGTGGGTAGACGCAAGTTTGTTTATTTTTGTCTCTATTTCTTTCTAAGCTGATTTTTTGTCAATCTTGTTTTTAGTGCTGATGAAATATTTTTCATAAATAACGAGATTTAAACATACCTGAAGGTCATCGTTAAATTATTTTTTAATTATGTGTCGTCTCAATAGGAATTCAACTCATTTTGAAATTATTTTCTCATTATAATAAGTGTATTACCTTTAACGATTGCGTTTCTAAAATTTAAAATTTTTGTAGGCTATGAGTGCCGTTTGTTATCGAAAATGGTGAAATATCTTATAATTTTCGTATTGTTCCTCAATACAGTATCTTGTCAAAGTTGGGTATCACCTTGCCCAAAATTTTTCACTTATGAACCCAGAAATCCGAACGAGCCTGACCGCTGGTATGGTCGAATTACTTTAATGTCTCCAGATAAATTGACGGGAGTTTGGCTGAGAGTTATTTTTGACAAACCTACCATACAACTAGGGGTAAGTTATAAATATTATAATTGACTAGTTTAATATCCTTAATTTCAGAATTGGTTTGGTGAAGTGAAAACCGAGGACAATGTGGAGTATTTGATAAAAAACCCGAAGAAAAAATTAGAACCAAATGCAATTGCAACTGTGAGATTTTATGTGAAACATAATGTAAATGAGATTCCTCCTCAAGTAGTATCTTTTCGACTGAATGCTAAAACAGTATGCCCAGAAGGCACAGTAACTACAGAGGCTACTACAAGTGGTGCGCAATTGTTCATTAGTGAGGAGCGATCTACAAAACCGACTTTAAGTAAACCAGAGTTACCTAACGTTATGCCTCCAAATACAGGAAATAATTTGTAAGTATACAAGTATATAAAGATTAGTTTGTTTAGTTTTTTCTTTCAGTATGTATCCAGGTCAGAGCCTATCTATGAATGGAAATTCAGACGACGATGATTTTTTTATGGGAGACTTTGCATTGTTTGGAAGACCACAGAAACCTCCTGTTCTTGATAATTCTGTTTGTGGAACTATTATTGTGAGTGTCATAAGACTTAAGTTGAGAAAAAACATTCCACCCTTTCCATTTCAAACATTGAAAAACATATACTGAACTTTGTAGAAACATCCTAGACCTCTAATAACTCATGGGCAAGAAACACATGAAGGAGAATTTCCATGGCATGCAGCTCTTTATCATGCACGAGGAATAGATTTGACATACATATGTGGTTCATCCCTAATCAGTGCTAATCATTTGATAACTGTTGCACATTGTGTTACAAGAAGGAAAACGCAGAGTACTCTTTCTACAAGTAGCCTTGTTGTTTATCTGGGTGAAGTACATCTGATTTTTTAAATAGGATTGTTATTTGACTTCGCAACTTGGTTTGGTTTTAGGAAAGTACTATTTAAAAATATGGTCAAATCCTGGAATTCAAGATAAGAATGTTGAGAAAATCATCGTTCATCCCAAGTATAACTCTCAGACATTCAGTTTTGATATTGCTATATTAAAATTGAGTAGCCCTGCTAAAATAACTGATTATGTGAGACCAATCTGTTTATGGAACGAACAAACGGACTTGGGAGTGGTGGTTGGTAAAGCAGGTAACTTCCATATTGGTGAATTCGATTCTCAATGTATAATATATTTTCTTCAGGAACAGTAGTTGGCTGGGGTTACGATGAGTCTGGCAAGGTAACAGAACAACTGACAAAGGCTCAGATGCCAATTGTGACACAGGAAACGTGCATATACTCATTCCCAGATTTTTACTCAAGATTCACTTCTGACCATACCTTCTGTGCTGGCTTCAACAATGGTAAGGACCGTGCATCTACTAGTTATGAAATAAAACCTACCGATTTTGAAAACTACATTAATTACTTGATCCAATTATTTCGTGTTCAAGGCGCTCCAGGAAACAGAGCGGATTCAGTAACAGGTACTTTCTTGAAATCCTTTTGGTACCTAATATAGCATGACCTATTTTTATCACTTTTCATTTAAAGAAAAACATTTGAAAGAAGGGACGACAGTGTAACATATCTGTGTGATGAAAATTTAATAAATATTGTGTGCGCTTATGTCAATTATCTATCAAGGTCCTGCGTTCAATTCTGTAAGTAAAGTAATAATACAAAATGATAGAAATTGAAAATCGTCTCATCTCTTACGTAATGATAATTCAAATGATATTATTGTAAGGGAAAAAATATTTGAAATGGAACATATAGTATCAGTATTTCCAATATGATGGGACAACTCAAGTAGATTTCAACCAAGAATTACTTTTTGAGCTTTTTCCATTTCCTCCAGTCCACATTAATAAAAAAATTCTCATAGGATGTGAGAATTCTAGTTCGTTCCGTGAAATTCTTTCCTACAATCGTTTTTGTGTCTAATCTTTCCTATATCAGAATGTTTGAATTGTCAGGTATTAGGATTGAATAAAGTGTTGATTAATTTTACGAAATTGATCATAACCTGAGATTTTCACTATTAGTGAATCTCAAAATTGAAAGCAATTCTTCATTAAATGCTCAGGTTGTTGGTAGAAGTAGCCACATCATTTAATTTTCATTAGTTTGATGACTCACGTCATTTGCACAAATTAATGAAGCATTGTCCCAACTGTATAATTTATATTTCGTAACAGGTACTTCAGTATGTAATGGTGATTCTGGTGGCGGCATGGTCTTCCCGAAAACAGGATCCAATCCAAACAATCCCGTCTGGCAACTCCGAGGAATGGTATCAATAAGTGTTGCCTTGCAGAATCAATTTAAATGTGATTCGTCTCATTATGTAGTTTTCACTGATATTGCTAAGTATTTAGATTGGATAAAGCAAGCTTTAGAGTTGTGATATAGTTTAAGTTATCAAGTGGATTATTTTAAAATGTATACTATACTTTGTTTTTTTTTATGACAGTGTTATATTTTTAGTTTTGTACATGACTGTAAAAAAAATTGAAAATAAACTATAATTTTTAATTTTTTGTAAATACCTAATCATTGAAGTTATAAACAGGGTGGCCAAACAGAAACGAAACAGAATCGTTCTCAGAAACGAAGTCAAGGGGGGCACTTTATTCATTCGGTACAAAACTTCGAGACAGGATTACGCTGGTATAAGGAATTTATAAAAATTAATAACAACATTTGATAATGAGAAAATATAAACATTTAAATAATTTTAATTTGATGATGATCATTGAACAATTTTTTTTATGTTTTTGGAAAATATATGAGCTGTTTTAGATTTTTTTATTTTTTCAGGAAATTTATTGAAAACTTCTAAACGATAACTCTTTAGGTAGCCCCCTTCCTCCAAAAAAAGGGCGGTAATCTGGTAAGCGTGAAGGAAATTCAATGCTGCCTCTTCTTCCAATCCAGCGCTGTGGAAAATATTGGTTTGAATACCGATGAAAATTCAAGGAGAAGAGCACCGTCCTGTTGAAACATTAAATAACCATTATATTGTTTATTTAGATCATTTTCCATGATTCTGGAATAGGCGAAGGGCAGCATTTATTGGCGTCCACAGTCACCAGATTTGTTGTCACTTGGTTTCTTTATATATTTATATTTTATATATATATATATATAAATTGGATAATGTTAGCGACTGGAGAAATGTATGGTAAAATGGATTAACAGGGTCTCTCAGTCAAAAAATCAAAAATCAAACTCTGCTTTACTTTGCCAAGCTTTCGCTTCTAATGGGAAGCTTCTTCAGGGCCTATAATTTAATGATTTTTGAATATTTTCGCCTTTGAATAATATTACAAATCATACTTACAGTAAAAATGAGTGAAAAACAATAAATTGAAGATAGAATTGACATAAAAGTTAACATGTATACGATTTTTTTTGTGGGTTTGACAAATGTCATACCTTCACATAAATGTCATTTTTCAATGGGTATGATGATTTGATAATTTTTTACTGTAATGAAAGAGTTATTGATTGATACATCTTTCATTATTATTATGTTTTTGATGTAGTTCTAGTAAATTACTATATATACTGCTGAGATTATCAATGTCAGTTTTCTTATTCATACAATCAGAAGACTTATTAATTTCCACCATTTCAAGAAAAAGGCGTTTGGAAATATTTTTTTCTGTATGTAAAACTTTGATATTAGAGTAATTTGGTTTATGACCTGTTTCTATAGAGTGTTGTGCTAATGCACATGATTTTTTATTGAGCTTTATATCACTTTTATGTGAAGTTACTCTATCATTAAGAATTCTAGATGTTGTTCCAATATAATTCAAGTTACAATTGTTACAAGGAATGTTATAAATCACATTTGACTTTTTTGTTGTATCAGTTTTATCTTTCAATTTAGTATTCAAATTCTTTATAGTTTCAACATTTTTTTGGCATATTTTGATATTTTGTTCATTATGAAAAAGTTTTATGATATTTGAAAATAAATTTCCAAGGTTAGGTATAGATTCATATATTCCCAATAACTTCAGTATTCTTTTTAGAAATGTTGATTTCCTTTTCATTGTGGAAAACTTTAATTATTTTGAAAGATTATTTTCCAATATTAGGAAAAGAAAAATATTTCATTCTGTCTCCTAACTGACTATAAGTATTATCATTTGTACTTTCTGTCTTACTGACAGTAATAAAAATAATTTTGTTGAGTAATTTTTCTGGGAAAGAATTTTCTATTAGAATAATTTCCAATAATAGTAAATTTTTTTAGGAATGAAGTAGTTTTTTCATTCTATTTTTTAGACAGAGAATTAGATTTATTTTCATTGATGTTTAATGAAATGAATTATGATTAATATATCTCCCTGAACTTGTTGGTTTAATATACCAATCTGTTATTAATGAGTATATAATGACAATAACTCACTCGAACAATTGTTTTTAGGGACCTCCAAGTGGAGCCTCTAAGCAATGTTACAACCGAACTTTCCCAAAAACTAATCTCTCTTAAAAATTTACCCATCCATAACAGAAGAAATGATCGAGAAAGAATCCACATTCTGTACACAAAAGAGGTTTTGAAAATTTCAGTTTAATTAATTTTTATATATTAGTTACAATTACAGTTATTAAATTTGGGAAAAAGTTTGGATCTCAGAAAAATATTCCGATATTTCAATAAAGGAAAACGAGAATACCACCGAAGCTGTGAGTTAACAGTTCGAGGATATGTTTGAATATCGGTGGACAAAGCGTTTGACCTCTAGAACTGACCTTCGAGGTCATCAGATTTACCAAGAATGTCTCCAACTTTGGTAAGAATTAGAGAATTTCTATATTTTATCTCATTTTCTGGTGTGTTTCACGTTGTCATGTATTTGCCACGTGTGGGATTTTTATATATCGAAACAAATTATTTCTAAGACGGTTTAAGATATCAAATATGTAAATAAATTGTTCAAATTATTTTCTAGAAATGTTGAAATATATAGGGTGTTGAAGGTGTATTCAAAATATTCCACAGTATCGTAGACCGTATTCATTCATAACTATCAGCAAATATTCAGATCAATATATCATTTCGTCAAATAGTCCTTCGATTCAAAGTTTCTTTGATACAGCAAAAATTGGTTTCTGTTTTTTGACAAACACGAGGAATATATTCATATAATCTTTTGATAGAAATTATCGAAGAGTTACATTTCGAAAATTTTTGGCATATTAGAGTATAACAATTATTATATGTGTGACTGCTCTATTTTTCATTCAAAATTGATTTGTGATGGCGAACTTTCATCAAATACTTTGAATTTGTTTATCGACTACTCGAATTCGGACTTTTAGGAAAGTGCTTTTTATGATCTCATTTAGTTGTGAAGGTTCCCCTTACGTTTTTATTTCTGAGTCCTGTTGTGGACTAAAAACACAACTCAAATGTCTGCCACCTCGCACATGCTTTATCGGACGTTTCGAAAATTATATCAGTTCCGGTTTTTTTCATTTGAAATTTCAGTCAATAAAGTATCAACTATAATTTTAGTTTTCATTATTTTTTTTTTCAAAAAATGAAGGCTTGTCACACAAGTCGTCAGAAATAAATATTTGAGATTTTATCTGAACTCGATTTGTTTTTACTCAATTTTCAACATCAAGGACCGATCCTCTATTCATACATATCATACTGGCAAATGGAGATCGGTTAGCGGATCAAAATATGTACAATCTGGGAAAAATATATCTAGTTTCCCACTTCTCTATCATTGAACTTTATTGAACTTTCAGAAGAAAGGAAAAAAGCGATTCAGGTCGAAATATTTTTTTTTAACAAAAATTTATCTCTCCTAAAACAGATATATTCATTTCAAGTCCCGAAAAATCTGATTTTTTTCAAGCGTGGAAAATTACTCTGGAAGTTGGACATGCAAATCAGAATTGAAGTGGATGTAATTTGGAAATAATAATTATTTCACGTAACTCAAATTGAACTAATTGTTATGTTCGCGTATATATCCATACTGCAAATGCGGATAATTTCTATTAGCTAAAGCTGTTCACGGTCCAGCGCTTTAAAATTTCGAACAGCTCGTATTCACATCGTTTTTTACTTTCTTTTCAAAATCCATACGGACATTGGGTAACTATTTAAAGAAACAGTTTGCGTTACGTGAAAGCTCGCTTGAATATTTATTAGGAGGACGGGAAAACGTGTTTTCGTTGTGCTTCCATTCACACGACAGTTATACAGTGTGTTTGTTGTGAAACAATCACTGCAGTTCTTTCAAGAACTTTCCTTTCGATAAAATAAAATATTACCTACCAAACAAAAAACTACCGGGTGACAACGAAATCTGTGTACGCACCTTTTTCTTGTTTCTGGGGTGAGAAATTTGAAATTCAAATCAAAGGTACAGTTCATTTGAGGCGATATTTCCAATGAAAAAAGAATTGAAAACCTATATAGAATCCTGTAAATTTTCTTAGACCATGTACAGGAGAATATGATTTTTTTTTTCAGAGATTCAACACAAGTGATCATTTCTTTTCGAAATGGCACCGTAGTAGCCATTTCCTCTAAATTCAATATGAGGATACTATGACGCCATCTATTAAAATATTGTCAAATAACTTGATGTAGTGAGAAAATGATTTTTCACCAATTCACGTAAATTTTTTCAAATGCCATTTTTCATTTCATTTATTTTGAAAATCTCATTCTTTATCTTATAATATAGAAAGTAGCAGTTTTTGCACTTGCACAGAATAAATTTCAGAATTGTAAAGGTTTCAGCTGAATGATAATTTTTAGCTTTATTGTTTTGAATCAGGTTTGCTTGTTAGTTTGTTATTTGTGAAAAAGTTTCTCATATTAGAATTGATTTAAAATTACTAATTGAACGATTATGGTGATACAGGCTAGATTAGTAATTCGTATTTTCGGTGTATATAAAAAATCAAAATTGGTGATGTTTTCTCGGAGATGAAACATCAGACTAGTAATCTGTAAACGCAATCTTCTATAGTTAAAAAAATGACAATGCGAAAGTGTTTTTTTTTTATTATTTTATCAGATAACATTAGAAGAAAATTGGAACGAAAGTGACGACTTTGAAATTTATTCGAATATCTCCGAAACTAATCATTTCGAATTTCAAAACGTGATTTAGATAATTTCTCCTAACTTCAGTAAATTTGTATTTCTTGGAGTTTCCGATTTTTCTAAGATGGCCCTCCTCATCTCGGAGTTTATAATGTACCTAAATCGTCTTGAAGTGTCTATTATACTATAAATATATAATTTACAGCTATGGTATTATTCTCTAGTAATCTTTGTATTTTTTACTTTGGATTCAATTATGATTTTTCCGTGGATTCGGAGATCTTATCTATTTAAAGCTGCTGATAGAGATGGTTGATGAGTGGAATTTGGAATCTCTGACGTAAAATGGATCTATTGAAAACACTATTTCCTCACCAGGAAAAAAAATGATGCATCTCGATATGCGTTTCGATAAGTGATCTAAAGTTTTTTTTCTTCTTCACTGTTAATGGTATTTCCCGTCTCAAGATAGTCGATGGATATTACACCACTCAATTCCCAAAATACCGAGGTCACAGCTTTTCCAGCCAATTGTTGTCCTTTCGGGCGCTTTTGACGAGATTCACCATTTGCTCTCAGATGACGACAATGTTGATTTCGGAGTGAAGTGATGGAGCCATGTTTAATCCATTGTCACATATTGATTCAAAAATTCCGGTTTCTCATGTTTAAACATGGCCAAACACTGCTCAGGATCATCAAGACGTTCTTGCAATATAAAGCCAACACGTTCTTTTGATATCTTTACAATGTCAGCTCACTCACGCAACTTCACTTTTTGATCATTCACATGATTTTGTGATTTTTTTTATGTTTTCTGGTGTTACTGCCTCATTTGGACGTCCACAGCGTTCTGCATTGTCGGTGTCTCTACGACCCAATCAGCAAAATTGTTTTATAATTTCATGGTGCTGCAACAGTTTTATTTTGTTCTTATTTCATAATAACTTTCCAAATTCTAATTGATTGTATCAGATGAGGCGTGAAAACAATACAGTAGTAGGCAATAAAGTGTGTTTTATAAATTTGTCATGAAAACGTTTATGAACTAAAATTGAAAAACCATTATAAAATAGTCACGAAATCATCACAGAAACGTTTTTACAACTAACTTATGCAACATATTTTTCTATGAATGTAAATTGTTTTGTAGCAGTTTTCTAGCACATTTCTGCGAGATTTAATAATTTTTATAAAACTAATTCTAGATCATTTTAAAACTGCTTCTTGTAGCTTTGATGAAATTATTTTATTGGAATGCTTTCAAGCACAATTTTGTTTATATTATCACGTTGTCATCATATTGTTCCAACTATTTTATAATATGGTATATTACTACAATTCCAAAACAAAAAAAAACTACACTAGTTCGGACTTCCATTGTCTATTATATAAAATGATTTGAAATCCCTGAAACAAGTAAAAAAGAATAATTAAAAAAGAATAGTTGAAAATAACA
>WOGQ01000110.1:0-25185 GCA_015342025.1 Leptinotarsa tumamoca | reverse complement strand
ACTTCTAATACCTCCAAGAACATATGTACAACATTTCATGATGATCGGTTGAGTATTTTTCGCGTGAAATGGTAACAAACAAACTTACATTCGCATTTATAATATTAGTAGGGATATAGAATAAAAAAAACGTCTGTCTGATTTCTACTACGTTTATTTTTTGTTACTGTTTATTAGACCATTTCCGAGTAACTACAACTACATTTTCAACGACAGTAACAAATAATAAACTTGGTAAAAATTAGACAAAAGTTATTTTATTCATTCTGTACACAAAAACATGTATTACTGTTATCAACCCAACTCGTAATTCGTTTTTTTTTGAGATAATTGAATGTTGGTATTGTAGAACAGATAAGTTAAGAGCAGTATTTTTTCAATTTCAATTAAGAAAAACAGTTTCTTTGAAATCATTATTACTAGTACTATTCTTGTTAATTTCTCACCAAATGATTAAGTTGATCAGCTCGATATAACAACAAAACTTCGAAAGAAAAATATGGCACTTTCAGATACAAGTATTCAAACACATCTACCGGGTGAGTCTCAACATCTGGATCAATCAATAGAAATGTATCCACAATTGTGAAAAGAGTAAGGAGAGCCACCAGAATCAAGCTATAAGCATTGATCACTTTCAAAAACCAATTCATTGTTTGGGCGAGGGCCAAATAGAGTCTACATCGTATGGAAATCCTCTCTTCGAGTCTAACATGTCGGAACTCGTAGTCGTAAAACAAACATATTCCTTTATATTATGTGAATCTGTCATCTAGTGGAATCGACATCAGGAGAGGATTTCTCAGAGAAAACTCAAAGAAATTTGCTATGATTCGCTTTTGTTTTGAGCTTGTCTGTGTATATAGTATACGACACAGACTTTGATTTTTATATAAAAGTATTCGTTTTCGAAATAACAGAATTTGTGACAGGCGTAGATGATAACAAAACACCATACGCTCAAATCAAATAATCTACGATTCCGACTCAAAGTCATCAATTGTTTTTTGAACGAGTAGGATTGTATCCGGAATTAGCTTTTGTGGTTTTGGATTGTAGGAGACAGCGTTGTTATGAACCGATAACAGTTTCCAGAACCAGAAAAAGTATCCACAAAGGAGAAAAAGTGTTTCTTCAACTAGTTTCAAACCTCCGACATATTCAGCATTGCAGTACTCATTTTTCAAGAATATGGCCATCGTCAAGACGATGTTTATGGAGAATCCCAACATTTGCAAACCATATACAAGTTTTTGGACTTTTATATATACCCTGCTCTTCTGGTCAGAGTACGCTTGAAAATTCTTTCTGACGCTGAGTCTACAGAGGAGATGGATGTCGAGCTTATGACTCCAACTGATCTCCCTGTAAATTTAGATCAGGAGCGAGAACTTCTCAACTCTTCAACTCCTGATTCAATAACTGAGCCTTGCACCAAATTCTTGAGCAGCGTACGCAGAATCTGTCTCAGGTGGAGAAACAAACCCCCCATGAGCAGGTTAGCAAACGTTTGCGCTCAGGTGATGATTCACCAAAACCAGAGGCGAAAAAGCCCTGCACGGTTGAATCTAAGCCATCGTCAGGTGTGGTTGACGTGCAAAAACCTCCATATGGGAAGGTTGTCGCGGGTATCAAGGTGTGAATCTTGCACCTTGACTATCTTACTGTCCCGCTGGGGACCAAATCAAGTTTTTTAGAGTTCGGCAAAGCCGTACTCTTACCTCTGACCTGAAAGATCACTCACCATACAAACTAATTAGCTATGTTAAGAAGGTGAGTGTATTTGGTCGTGTGTGAATCGGTGTCATAATAAACCCTTGCGGGTTGCGGTGGAGGGTCGAATAGACCAACTCACTTTGGACCTAACCTAACCTAACCTAATTCAAAAGCCAATAATTCCGGAGATTCTTTGAGTAGTTGAAGATTTCTTCTTGAATCCTTCATTTTCAATTTGAAAAGGATATATTTTCATGTGGGAATCCTCCAAAGAAAGAAAAATAGCAATAAATTCCAAATTGAACTCATACAGATGTGTGGATCATGCAAAGAAGTAACTTTCAGACACAGACTGGAAAAAACGCTCTTGAAGCAAATACTTTCACATACACATCGATTTTCTTTATTTCATGCCTGTAAACGCTAGATTTTTGAAATAACTGTTGGTATAGTCTTTGTAGATTTATTAGCATTATGGCTCTGATATAATACACAGTATTTTAGAATAGGCACGACTTTCGAAAGTAGTAGCGGTCTCCTAGTTCCTATTAGAATAAACCATTTTTACAAGCTTTCATTTACCTTATAATATTGGTATGTTCGTTAGTCATATCTTGTAACTGAATTTTGTAGCAGTTATAATACTTTTCTGACCCTTGGCATAGGTATTGTCTCAAGTGTTCATAGCATGTTTCATCAACAGTTTTGTGTGTACACATACATATCTCTACAATGTCCAACTCTTTGCAATCAAGTCTGCTTTTGAAAAAAAAATATAACAGAATATGTTGGCATTATCTACTGTTCACAGCTAGGAATTCGGAAATGGGGATAGAACAAAAACTCTGAACGAAAAAATATTTGTTCACTCAGTACAAAACCATTAATAGTAACCTGATTTGTTGACATCAAAGCTGGTATCAACTACTTAGGAATCTAGATTCCATTCACCCCGTAATAATAACTGTAATGCCAGATTATAATATTAAATGAAATATTTGATATCATAAGTGCATTTCCTAGTTATGATTGCCCAATGGGCAGTTGCAAGGTTGACGGTGTTGCCATTTCGAATGATATAAATCGTTACAAGGCAACTTGGGCCGTAGTCGATGTCACAGTTCTGTTCGATATCAAAAATGGATTTCAAGGTGAGTTTTCATAATTATCAATCAGATACGAGTAGGATCGAACACTCCTACACCAGAATGAGTCAACAACTAATGCAGAGCTGTGTTAATTGGCTTCATTAGAATAATTGTCAGTTTGAATATTCGAATAGATAGATTGGAAAGTGTATTTCATGAAAACCGAAAAATTTTGTTACGCTAGTTGGAAAATATATTGTGGAGATTAATTGGTTTGATTTCTTTATTTTGTAAGTGATAAAAATAACCAAAGATTTTATCAAATCAATGAAAATATTTAGGCAAATACTTGGGTGTTGTGGAGTCAACTACAACGTAAACAGGGGTTAAAATGAAAATTCAGTTTCTTATTCATCTATCTGACGTAATATGATGTCAAGTTACAAATCTGGAATGATGTCTATGAAATAGTGTGTTCAATAGACTGTAGGTTAGCTCAAAAAAAAGAGTAGTTGTGATTGCAATATATATGAAATGAAAACTATGGATATGTATATGAGTAAAATAAGTATCATGAAAATTTCACTGCGTACTGTTCTTATTTTCCTGAAGAATTGCAAGTAGCCAGATTTTAAGTTTGTTTTGTGAGCTGACATCTAAAACTTGAACTTGGGTACCTAACAAAGAAATGTTTCCATAAAGCATATGAGGAATTGATAGCTGGCTACATTATGCAAAATTTGAGAAAAACAACAACAAAATCGGTGTCTTGGATACCCGATAATTACCATATGATTGGATTTTTCACCTCTTTTGTAGTGTAGAACTCTCTTAAAGCTGAATGATTCCAATCATGTTTATGAATGCAATATTATGGGCACAACATAAATGAAACCAGTTCAGACATCGGCAAAATATAACATTGGTTAATGATAAGTTTTTATAGGTTGTCAAGTTGAAACCTAACAAACTACTACCAAATTTTTTATGGAATATAACCACTTCATTATATCATTGAGGAGTAATACCTTCAAACTTGAAAATAGGTACTAACTTTGACATTAATCAATATGAATTGAAACAAAATAGTTTTTGCAGATGTTTTGTTGGATGTTCATCATTTCCTTCTGAATATAGTTTGGGTTGTCTTTAAATAGCTCGCTGCCTGTGAATTGATATTCCTATCTCTGTCAGTTTATTTTATGGCCTGCAACTGAAGACTTCGTTATACAGCTATTTTGTTGAGATGCGAATGAGATGTTCAGTTAATTGCTTCGTAATCCTTCTGAGCCATTTCTTACATTTCGAAAACATTTTTCAGATTTTTTTCTCAGGTCACCATTTATTGTAAATTCTGGCAATCCCATCCAAAAAACATATGGAGTGTTCAGTACACTCATCAGCTTTTTGTTTCCTGTTATTCCTGAGTGGTCTGGCACTCAGATCCTCATGTTATTACAGTATTTTTGGATCAGTCTCTCATTGTTGCTGAACTGATTCTAGTTCACATTGTCCCTCAAATAACTCCATTGTAGTTATTTGAAGCCATTGTTCTACGACACAACAATGCTATTTCTTCGTTTCGATTCAGTGAAAATGAAAATGAGTTTCAAGATTAGACTTGGATATATAAATACAACACGTAACCTTACAATGGGTTTTATTTTTGCAAGTGATTAAAAAAGCTGTGGTATTGAATCTACTTTTCACTCAATTACAGTTAACAGAATGAATTTTTGACATTGCTGTAATCTGTCGATTTGTTTTAACCTGACGTGATTTTCAAAATTTTGTTAAGTAATTATTAGATTTCATGTATTTACTTTTAGTTATTTATAAATAATGTCGTTTGTGTCGTTTCTTTTAGTCCTTGACAAGTGTATGTCATGTTATATCATTTACTTTTATAACAAAAAAAAATATTTCTTTTCAAAGACAGAATATGTCTGTCCAATATACCCGTAGGTAGATATGCTGTAATTTTTCATCCGATCATGATGAATTCATAAATCGACAAATCAAAAATGTTATCCCAATAATATTCTCTCAATTTTTCAACATTTTGTGAAAGAATCGACAGTTGCTGAGCTCATCTTCGAGGTATATGGTGACTCAATTAAAATGTTCAAGGATGTACTGTTGAAGAGAGGTTATAGATGAAATCAAAATAGTTTTGACAGCACCAGTCCATCCTTGGAAGTTAAATTTATTCTTTCTCAAATTTTTAAGCATAATCGGAGAAAATCAAACAGATGATATGGATTTGTTGTGTTTATTTACAGTTTTCAATTGTTCTTTTTGTCTTCACCATCGCACATTCTTGTGGCAGCATAATCCCCACGGTGGAAGTGTTACAAGGACCAGGTAGCAGAACCACCCTGCTGGGTCCAGATGGGGGTGCAGTGGATTCAGCAGCCCCAGGTGGGACAGTTGTAACAAATTCTTTTGGCACTGGATTGGTAGCCGCAGGACCAGCAATTCTCCCAGCAGGTGAGGGAATTTTGTATTTTTGGCAAAAATTAATAATGGTAAACCTGATACACTCTTTTTCTTTCATTTCTCGATTTCAATATGAGGAACGAAAATTAATGTTGATGTGAGATATTGAATGAAAGTGATTCGATCTATCGTGATGAGATTATTCTCCACCTTGCCTTAGATTTTCGAGAAGTCGTGATGAACTTCGAAAGAAAGTGCTCTATTTCTGGGGAATGAAAATGAGCCTTTCATCAGTCACCAAAGACATTACGGTTCAAATCAGATTTCAAGTGAATCACTGATTCCATGTATACATTATAGGTCCTCCAATAGTAGTCAGTGGACCTGCTGGATCAATTGCAACTAGCTATACGGGAGCTGGGCCAGCAATAGTTCCTGGAGTTATACCTGCTGCAGCTGCTGTTCCAGTTGCAGCTGTGAGAGCCATTTCCCCTGATGAAGGAGACTACATTCCTAACATCTCTGAGGCACTGGGTGATGATGGGTCATATAGAGGAGAACACTAGATATATCAGGAGCCACAGATTGTTGATGTTATTAGAAGCTTGCATATTGTGTGGTTTTATATTATTACAAATAATGTATTGTAAATGAATCACATATTTTGTATCATCGTAATCAGTTACGGATCCCATGCAAATAAACTTTTAAGAAATTATTTGATGAACGGTGCAAATTGTTTTCACGGAAAAACATGGATCGTTGGTATCACGATTGAAAATTTCAATTGCATTTGCCAATTTCATTAGTTCGGACTTCCATTGTCTAATGTGATATAAATTGATTCGAAATCCCTGAAACAATCTGTAAAAAATTAAAGAAATTAGCTGAAAAATAACAATTATATCAAGCAAAAAACTGAAATTACAGTGAATTAGAATACAAGCAAAAACCAAATAATAAAAAAATCTAACTATCAATACGAGATAAAAATAAAAAAAAAATAGCTAACAAGAAATGAAAATCAAAAGATTTCAAACCAATCGGTACAATTGCGGTTTCAAGTATCAAATATAGATAAACTTTGTCTTCTGCACAAGTTATTTGGACGAATTGTTTGAAATTTATCACGAGAAGATTGACTTGACGCAATGCAGTAAGCCATTACGCGTCGCGTCTACAGTAAGACGACGGGAGATGATGAGCGGGGGTAAAGGGGCGGTCTCAGCAATACAGCGCCATCGTCGAAAACGCGTCCCGAACGCGGGCAGACGCGTGAGGGCAGTCGTCGTTGTCCATTGTGTTTGTTTTGCGAATTTCTTTATTGGTAACATAATTCGATAATCGTAGCTATTCATTACTAAGTGCAATTGGTATATTTTTCAAGTTACTGAATTTTTAAAGAAAAAATATAAAGTTCAACTGTTGCCCGTGGCTTTGCCGGCGTAGAATTTGGTTTGTAACATTAAGTGTTAGAAATCACACGTTGAAAGGTAATACCTTGTTAGTCCTCAGCTCGCACAAGTTTCTCAACTTCTGAGAGTTCCGTTCGTATGGGGGCGACAGCTGATTAACGGATGAACATATTTTAAACAAATTTTTTCAAGTTCCGCGTTAGACCATTTTAAACAAATAGTTACAATGTTTTTCCATTAACCCAAAACTTCAGGTTTCCAACTTGAAAACTGTCGAAATTCAATACAATCTTTGAGCCCCTATTTTTCCCCTTGGGGGGGGGGAACCTACCTGCATATTTCAAGGTTCTGGGTTCAGTAGCTTAGGCTACTGTGAGTATTACTGAGTTGTTTCGATTGCAATGTCATCATGAATGAAAAAAAAATAGTATATTACGAGAAACAAATCATTACGTTCAGGACTGCTCTTGAAAAAATATGTCTAAGATCTGCAACATATTTTTTTATATTTACCATACTTCCGTTGATGTGCTTATTCCACTTTTGAAGATGATTTCATCCCCATTTTTCTCATATTCACAAACATTTTAAAAACTAGGTCCAATGTAGTGATTGCAGTCGGAACTATATGCTAGCTCACACTAATCTACCAAAAAGAGCTACTACTAACATCTAAGGAAGGTTTCATAGTTACATGATCATTGGAAGTTGCCTTATGCACATTTCCCGATGAAAAATAAAGGCAAGTTTAATCATCTTGTTGGACCTTTACGTACTACTGACTCCGTTTCATTGCGTCAGTCAGACTTGAGAATACTTCTCAATTATAGAACTGGCAGTTACTTGATAAAAATCCTTAAGTTATCCAAACAACATTTTTTCGTGAGATTTCCACTGGACAGTTTACGAAATCGCAACACGTGTTTTCACTAAAGCGTTTTCACACTGAGAACATTCCACTTAATTTGTGCTTCAAATATCAACAATTTGAATCATCTGACCTTCTACATAGGTATTGACTAATTAGTTCATCTGAGTTTAGGTAGAAAGTAATTGATATTTTTGAAAATCATAATTTGAATATCATGACAGAAAATTTCACATACGATGAACATATAACGAAATACCTACCAATTTCCACGACAATGAACAATAATAGGTGTCATTTAAGTATCCACGAATAATATCGCCTGTTTTTTGTAGCCTCCCGGCTCAATGATAATTTTGGCAAATCCATTAAAACAACAGAGACAAAACTTCAATTTCGGATAAATGTTAGGGTCAGCTCGCACAAGTTTCGACTTCTGAGGGTTATCATTCGTAGGGGTGCGATAGCTGGTTAACGGAAAAAACATGTGAGCTGACCTGTAGTTCTTGCCCAAAACTTTATATTGGCCAAACGAAAAGAACATTTTTCCAGCCAATACAAGAACACACTAGTAGTCTCTTGAATATGAAGATCAATTTCACATTTGCAGACCATCTTCTGATAGATGGAATAGAGTGAATAGTGGATGGATGGAGTGAATAGAAATTAAAAGATTTGACAATAACAACATTTTTTAACTTTCCAAACTTCATATATGTAGGTTCTCTTCCAAGTCGTTTATTTTCTAGAACAGACGTCATTCTATCCAATAAATCATATTACTATATCAAATCCAGGAATTCCATCAGGTCCAGAATTTTATAAGTGAAAAAAAGAAAATGGAAATATCGCAGGTTTTCGGGGTCCTGAGGTCATTATTTCATTTCTTACTGTATTCAGTATCTACAGGGAACGTTTCGAAAAGGAACTCCGAGCTAAAGTATAAAAAAAATTGTGAACTTTCCAGCTTTCCCTCGTAAATAGCTATTGGAAGTGACAGTTTGCTGTTCTCACCAAAACGCCAACGACCACACCCTTTACCGGACGAGTAATTTGCTACAAGCCAAGGTCTTTACAGGAATAATGTGATCGAGTTTTTGTTTTACACTCTTTTTTTGCAGAATATTCAGCGACCGAGATACGCCGGTGGGTACAAGGTTAAGTTAAACGGCAATTATTAGAAATGTTGCTTTGTTTCACGAATAAAAAGCAAATTGCTATGTTAAAAGAGATAGGTACATGTAGCAGGGTAAGTAGTTTCTGAAAATAGTCTTTCAGTTTACCGAATAACTTATTTTTTATGATTTATGATTCATTATGATACTTTTATATTTCTAATAGGACAGAAATTTGGCTTATGATGAAACTAGATAGTTGTGATCCAGCACCAGAAAGCATTGTTTCAACACGCCGAGGTCTCATCAGTGGTGCTAGGCTGACCCACTCAACTGTACTTGAAAGAAATTGTCTGAAATTTGCGGTGATGATATATTTTCCTACGGAAACGCCATATATGGGATTGACTGTAGATTCATTCTACCAAAGATAAGCGGTACTATTCAAGATGATCAGTTCAAAGCCAAGCTGTGTTTCGCCGCAGCTTTCACTGCTAGGCACCTAGATGAACTTGTGATGTAACGTGTGATTTCGTGCTAGGACCCGTTATTTCGACCCGCTAACAAGCCGGAAAGTGAAGGTGATGACAGTGCCCCCACTACGAATATTATAACCCTACAGAAAAAAACTGTACCTATTGTACATTCTGATTGTCATTCAACCAGGTCTTCCGCTTGTCATGAATTTACCACACCCTGTTCGTGTTATTTGGAATGCAATTCCGAAAATATTTAGAATGTCGGTGTACACTTATGCAAAATTTCTCAAAACTGACCAAAATGAAACTTATTATTTTCGTAGGCATACGTAGTGTAATAGGGTCCATTAGAAAATTGTTTCGAAATTCTGATTCGGCATCCTCGAAAACCACTAGGCACAAAATCATTTTGAAATCTGATTTTCGTAACATTAACAAGAACAAGAAAAGTATCACGTACGTCACTGCAACATAAAAACTCTATATGAAATTTCATTTTCATCCATTCCAATAGTGCAAAATAGCGAGTTTAATAAAAAAATGTAGTATATTAACTGAGAAAATAGCGGTTTAGCAACTATAACTTCTTTCATTAAAAAAATAATTCTACACTTTTTTTAATTTGTTTTGGGCTTTTCCAAATAATTTCGTACGCAGGAGTTTTCGGTGATGCAGGAATAATTTTCATTTATATCGACTCCCAGTTCACTTTTCGTGAATAATTGACCCTATTAGCCCCCCCGTAAAATACTACACACCAATGTTCCAAATATGTTTTGAATTGATTTCTAAACGACAGAGATAGAGAAGTGGATTCATGAAAAGCAGAATATTCTGTATTATCAATGACACGTGCAGGTAAGGCTCAGTAGAGCATGAAAGTATAAACGAATATGTGAAAAAACGAGTTCTATATGAACAGTGAAGTAAAATATAACATCAACTAGCTGACCCTGCAAGAATTGTTCTGACATAAAACTTATTACGAATCGCAAAAAAAAATCATCAGAATATTTTTTTTTAATGGGACACCCTAAATCGCCTAGCGGTATGAAATATACTTTACGATCAATTCTCATATTCACCAAATATAGACAGAACATTTCATAAAAAAACGGTCGATTTGGAGGAATGCGATCAGATACATAGTTATACGAGATTTTTATAAATGAAAAAAATGTGTGACTACAAAATTAATTATATTAGCATCATGGTTTCAATTTTGATGATTCAGTAGATCCATTTTATTTCAAGGTTGAGATGTCAAATCATTCTCACTTCTACAAGTAGAAGTGAGGAAAACCATCTCGAGTGAGGATTCACTAGTAAACGATACATTGAAGTTCAATGTTCGACCAGATTGGCGTTGATATAAATTATAGAAAACGTGAAGTATGCTGAGTTCGAAAATTCAGTACTTTTAATGACTGGAGATGATATAGAATATCTATAGAGCTTGAAGAAATGTAACTATTCACGTAGTCGAATACTGATTAGTAAATATAAACTGACAAAGTTACTGTGGATTATTCCTGGGTATTCTATCAACTTATTTGAAATTCAACTGAAAAAATTTCCCAACAATGTCTGAAAATATTAAAGACTGAGAAACTCATGAATAATATATAAAACGGAATAAGCATAAACCATATGATTTCATATATTCAGCAACAAACAAGTTCAAATTTTACTTGATTTTATTTTCCATTTTCATCTGTCATGGGGAAGGTGTTCTCAAAGTAATGAAACCTTTATCATAGGAAGCATAGTAACTTCTTGATAATTTAACTGAATAATATTTTAGGAAACAATTTGGGGAGAGTACCTATATTGAACATTGAGAAATAAACGGAGAATATTGTAAATGAAATACCAATGAAACAGTTGTTATCACCCGAAGACGATTGTAGATACTAACAATCGAAACGTCGTGACATAACTTGGTTTGAAATCTTTTAATTTTAACTTTAATTATTTTTCATTTTTTGTTAATGATAATTTTTAATTTTCAGCTTAAATTTCTTTTAAATTTTTATTTTTTGATTGTTGTTTGGTTTTTAGGTTATTTCTTTGTAATTTCAGTTTTTTTGTTCAAATAAAATTGATATTTTTCAGGAATTTCAAATCATTTTATATTATATTAGACAATGGAAGTCCGAACTGATGAAATAAACCACGAAACATTGTAAACCACCTTCAAACAAATGGAGTATTATAACTTCCTTTGCGAGGCCGGCACTGATTTCTGGTAAGAAAATAAAATTTCAAAAATATGCCATTCAATTATCTCACCATTTCAATTTCAAAACTTCCAACCAAATTCTGATTACTCCAGTGGATTCAGAAGGTTTTGGTTAATAACCATAATTTAAACAAAATCATTGAAAATGTGATAATTAAAGATATATTAAATGGCTTCTTTTCTTATGATTTTGTTAATGATGAAAATATTTCGAATAAATTCAATACAGTAATAAACCAAAACCTGTTTGAATCCAGTGAGGTGGTCAGAATTTTGATGAAAGTTGTAAAATCGAATTGGTGGGATAATTAAATGGAATATTTTTCAAACTTCATTCTCTTATAAATTTTTTAATTTTTTGCATTTCGACGCAATTTTGACAAAAACCATTTCAAAACAAGGGAATCCAGTAGTGTGGTGGTGTGGTTAGATTTTTTTTTATCGCTAATGTTTTCGTTGACAATAACAAAAGTTGGCTGTGAAAACGTCTACCAAAGCAAATACATTTCTTAGGAAAGAAAGTTTTTGGCTTTCTACTACTCCATCTTGATACAGAAAAAATGTGGGAATCTTCCAAAGAAAGGAAGGAACTAATCAATTTTAACAGAAGTAACTTTATACATTTAATTCCAATTGGTTGGCAATTATGTTTTATAAGGGTCACATTGTATAAATATGGCATTTGAAAATCAAGACTCTCTTGGAATTTTGAAAAATAATCTATAAAAATATAGTTCCTATATTTGAAATAGAATATATAACAGTTGCAAATTTTGATAATCATTATATTCCTATCTAATGAAGGTGCAACTAATTTTAGTTGACTTGGATGATTTTGACTTGCTTGTTAAAAAGCTTGTCGAGAGATAAAGCTTTATTTCTAGTAAGAGAATACTGTTTTCATTGTATTCAAATTCAGACTGCCTCTTAATAGATGCTGAGTTCCGACTGAAATGATGTTTGTGAGAGGTTGAGCAGATATAGAAAAATGTTCGGCGCAAATATTTCTGTCACTTCCATGGGATTCCCAATAGTTTCAGATATATGTCATGCCTTCGACACAAGAATACCTACTTTTTCTGAGTTGATTGTTTACTCAGTTTTCATGTTTTTTCAATTTCATTGCTGGCATTACTATTTTTTGTGGAATACTGGTCTATTCTACTGTCTGATGTTTTTTTTGCTCTCTTCTGATGTTTTTTTTGGTCTTTCAATCTACTTCCTACAATAACGATCCTTTGTAAATCTACCAACTAATAGATAACATGTTGTTAGCAACTACCACAGTTTTGGAATCACTTTTGAAGCCAGTTTCCCCATTAGACCACTAAAAATGCCCATCAGAGTTACGCGCAAAACATTCAGAGTCAATTTCTTCATCAGACCACGACTACCTAGCCCGGTTAACCATAAATCCTGTTGGACTTCTATCCAAACTTTCTATAATATTTTAAAGGCATCTCATTTGTTTTAAGAAAGAACACTATAAATGAAAAATGCTAATGAAAATACTAAAGTGTACATTCATAGTTTCATTCTGTTATAAAGTTATGTACACCCATAAACTCAACCATGTACAGACCAAACCCAAAGGCAAAATGAATTTTTTTTATTTCATTCATTAATTCATTTATGACTACACTGACCTGTTACTGGATGAAAATACATAACACTCTCCAGGATAATATTTATACAATTTTGACGCCATAAATTTGATTCAATAGCGTTTCACTACCAATCCAACTGATGAAGCTACCGTGTAGTGAAACGTGTCTTCATTAAAGATTGTATAATTATTATCATGGATAGTATTATTTTGTTCATTTATAGAATTTATCAAAAAATATGCTCACTGAAAAAGTACAAAGAACGTTACCAAGTTCAGAGACGCGATTATCCCCTTTACAAAAAACGACTTACCTTTTCTGGCTTCATTGGCACCGGTCGAGTTCCCATGCCCCTCTTGCCACCCCGTCCCCTTCCAGGACCGCGAGGTTTTCTTGGTTTTATACCCAATCTGTCACAGACAGAGGGACCCCTGCAGCTTCGCTTTGGACGACCAGATTCGATTGCCGGTTGCTGAAGCGAGCCTTCTTCTTCTCCTTCTTGTTTCGACTTGATTTTGAAAGCCGAATCTTCTTGTTCTTTGAATTCTTCACGTACCTCAATTGGAACCTACAGAATGAATATTTCATATTCTTTGAAAGACATTTTTTGTGGAGGACTCGATAATATTTCTTACTACTGTTTAAAAATCTGTTCTGCCGCAATAGATTATCAATTATTGGAACACACTTGCAGACCGATTTCGAGCTGCTTGGCCACTCGTCAGTACAAAGTAGTATCTATCATCAACATAAAGTCGATGACTTCTGATAATTGAAAATCGAATTCCTTCAGAGTATCATTCCTCGAACTTGGCTGAAGCGGACAACAACAGATTTGTCATCGCCCCATCTGCCTGTGAACAACCGCATATCCGAAATTTGCCTTAATTCCTCGTATAAGGAAAAAAAACTTCACATGTAGTCAGTGGACGTACTTGAAGACTGGCTATAAATCAAATCATCTAGGAACAATTTGTTCAGGCCAGTCTCAACTCCCTACACTGTAGGTTAATGGACTGACACCTATCAGAAAATAACTACTCCCCTGGCTAATACCACGAAAGGCGTTGGATTATATCCGACAGGTGTCAGTGCAGGATTCTTCACTGAAGTTATATGTATATGCAGGAATAATATTTCTTACTATTTTTTTGGGTATATAACCTTCCACAATCTGAAAAATAAACAAAGTTTTTAAAAACAGGAAGTGATTGTTTTCTGAAAGGTCGACCATTGAAAGCTAAGTATAGTAATTTTATTTTTTTTCAATTGATTTTTCTATTTATAGGCAAAATTTATGAATACAATAGGTTACTGACTAATTAGACTCTTCAGTGGTTTATTTTATGTAGTAACTTTTTGGGGTGAACTTTTTCGTTTGCCTTTATAACACTTCTCTAATGATTTAATTTTATTCATTTTTCAGATTTTGGAAGGCTATAATACCCAAAAAACAAGAAGGAATATTTCATATACTATACTTGACAATTTCAATAAACTAAACCAATATGATGAAGAAGAATAGAAAAGTTTATTTGATTACATCATACACAGCTGCATATTTATAGCGAGTTACAAAATGAAAATATCAATAAAAGTATGGTTGAGTATTAATATATAAAAGTGGTAAGGCATTTAAAATAGTACCCATGTTGAATAAATAATAATAAACAGCAATCATAAAATCATAACTGTTTTTTATTTGCTTGCTATCTCTGAATATTCCGGATTATTTAGCCCTAAAAAGAATCAGGTTGGTTGCGCTCTTCCGAGATGATTTTATCTCTTCTGAAGTCGAACCTCCTTAAATCTACGCCACTAGGCTGGGAGGAGGGTTTGTAAAGTTATTCTTTGAACTTGAAATCGTCAGCTATCATAAACGATTTCAAATGGAACCTGAAGTGTCAAACGACTAAAGTCGTTGCTGAAACTTCGAGATATAACATTTGTCCTAGCAGTCAATGCACATACCACTGATGATGCCTGCTGCAGTAGCAGACGAAACATTTGGTACTCAAGTTCCATTCCACTACAATTTTATTCTCCCTAATCGTGGCTCCGGCAGTGTAAACCAATGTTCTATATTAAATTATATTTCTTACCTTCCTTGGTCTTCCTCTTTTCTTAGGTGTTGGAGTCGTAGATGGAGTAGTCATGACAGAATCAGACTTAGGAGTTCCTTTAGGACTATCTGTGCCAAGCTTTTGCAAGGTTAAATTGAATGATGGTTCCTCTTTGGATTCGTCTATAAGAATTACGCTGCCACTATCCTGGGATCTGGAATCTTCACTTATAACAATGGGTGAATTCAACTTAGTTTCAATTATCTGAATTTCCTCAGTAGTTTCAATTTCTCTTTGTCTGGATTTGGAAGAACACCTTGATGCCCGCACCGGAAATTCGCTCAATTTCAACCTCTTGGGTTCAGTTGGAGAGTCTTGTGAGAGATCCTTGTGTTTGGAAGATCTGATTGCTTCAAATTGAGGATTTTCAATGTCTTTTTGTTTCAACTTCATATCACTTCCTGGAATAATGAACAGAATCTTCAGTTTAGAAAAAAAAAACAATATAAAACAGATTTTCATACTTTGAGAATAGATCATATCAAAAACCCTATGCAAACTTATAGGATATAATAAAATCACCGAGCAAATAAACACATCAGCCTTCGATCAAGTTAATCACAGTCTACTGTTACCAAAATTGATACAATTCATACAATTTGGTACAATTCAAACAGTAAAAATAGAAAATTTTTAGTTGAATAATACCACATCTCCATCAGGTAAAACCTAGAGTTTCCACTTAAGTGACCTTTTCTAATCTGTCAATGAGGCTAGAAATACTTTTTGCTATTATAAATTGCCACTATTTGTTGATGACCTGGAATTACATATTTTTGCATGGCGGCTTCCATATCAAATGATACAATTGAATTTATTTATGTATAATGTAACTATGAAACATTATTGGATTTATTGCTCAACAGAAAACTTGACGGCGGAGCACTGAATTTTTTTTAATTATTGTTCATTATTATCATGAATAGTGGTAATAATTTTCATCTTTGTATAATATAGTATTAATTGTTATGTAGTGTTACAAATGGACTAACCTAACCTCTACTTCACCACTTATTAAAACTTAGAACTCCCTGACATACCTCATTTACATATATCGTGTTGTTCATTTTTGAAACATATAGAGGCCACACCCAAAACTTTCAATAATGAGCTTGGCCATCAGGAATGTAAGTTCCTTGGCAGGGAAAGAAAAAATCCCACCGAAAAATCTGATATGTTCGAGAGGTTGAGCATAGAACAAAAGTATTTCAGAAAGGCCTGTTTTTTCAATATTAGGATTATTAATTATATCTGCACTTAGATTTTAATAATTTTAGCATATGGAATATGATAATTGATATTTGCTTTGATAATGAGAAACAAAAACTTTTAATTCAATATTGTTCTTTGGGAAGAGTTGATAGAACAACATGTTGACTTAAAAATTATAGCCAAAGATCAAATCACCTATTTTTTCGAATTGAAAAACATAATTTCATTAGTTTGGACTTCCATCAAATTAAACAAATTAAAAATTAAAAAAAAAAATTCTGAAAGTAACAATTATATTATAATAAATAAATAAAATAAAAGAAATACCAGAAATAGCAGGAAAGAAAATCAATCAAAAGAACCTTGAAATGAAATTACAGTGAAATAAAATACAAGTAAAAAAATAGAACAATTCAAATGAAATTCATCGTGAAACATTGTCAATCACCTTCAAACGAAAAATGTAATCAAATGATGTGGAACCTCCCCACAAAAATTGCCAATATACATTTTGTTGCAGTTGAAACCATTTACTTACAAGTGCCGAAGCAATTACTATAAAAAGCTGCAGAGATTGTTACACATTTCCATTTCACCCATGATCTATCTACACATGAAGAATTTGACCACTAGGTCATAAAAGTACATCTTCAAGGTAAGTGAAAATAGTGTTTGAAGTGTTAATATTTGCTAATATGCAG
Source organism: Leptinotarsa tumamoca (assembly GCA_015342025.1). Lineage (NCBI taxonomy): Eukaryota > Metazoa > Arthropoda > Insecta > Coleoptera > Chrysomelidae > Leptinotarsa > Leptinotarsa tumamoca. The sequence goes on along the minus strand of WOGQ01000110.1, from coordinate 8,180 downwards.
CCTATTCAATCTCTCCAATTAACTGCTGCAATCATCATATTCAATGACTATATTTTTACGGAATTCAAATTTCTATTTGGTCTAATTTTTATTGTCACAATGTATTATACACAATGGTATTATTTTGAAATTCGTTTCCTTTTTCTGGAAAAAGTATTTTGATATAATGACATAGTTATTTAAGATGATTGCTAAATTTACGTCAAAGTAGTAATTATGTTATCTCAAGTTGAATGATGAGTATACCTTTTACTGATACACATTAAACAAACTACTCAACAAATATATAATGTAATTTGGAAAATTACCATCAGCATGCTCCTTGTGCCGTGACTTGGCCTCAAGTGCTATTTCCACTGCAACTTCTTTATGCCTTGAGGACCTTGTAGACATTGTAGATTCATTCTCCACTTTCTGTTTCTTATTCTTTTCTGGAGCAGTCTGGTCCTCATGAGGTCGCTTATGTGTTTCTTCCAATTGTTGGACGATATGTGCGTGACCCCCGCCTTTAGAGAATTTCACAGTAATCTTGGCCAGCTTTTCAGATTTCTCATCATCGGGAGGATGCTCCCTTTTTTTCGAATCCTTCGTCGGAGAGGGCAAATTACCTTTGTTTATTTTCAACACAATCCTCTCTTTGACTTCTTCTGCCTCCTCTGAATGTGGATCCGCTTCTTGTGGTTTAACAACTGGCTTTATGGTTATTTTCGGACTTGACCTCTCTTTCTCTTCATTTTCCTCGTCTTGCTTTCTAACAGGCTTGATATTCACCCTAGAAATCACTTCTTTCTCAGCTTCAGGTTTTGGTATGGGTTTAATTGTGATTCGAGGGCTTGTAACGGGCTCAGTATCTTCAACTGGTTTAACAATAGGTTTAATCAGAACCTTTCTAGGAGTATCCTCCTCCTGTTTAGAAGCAGATCTGGAATTACTTTTTGAACTATGTTTTTTGGGAGTCTCCTCAGATTTGAGGCCAATTTTAATCTTCAAGGGACTGACTCCTTCCTGTTTGTCTAGCTTAACAACTGGTTTTATTGTCACTCTAGGGCTCAAAGACCTCTGGTTGGAACTCCTAGTAGACATCTTAGGGCTGTGCTGCTGCTCTGTTTGCTGAACTTTAGGCTTTATTATCAGTTTTGGAATTGGCTCCTCTACATCTGTAGTACTTTCAGGGTTCTCAGAATCGCAGACCTTCAGGACAGAATGCAATTTATCAGATTGTTTAGTAATGGTCATCTTCAGGCTGCCCTTTGCAACTTCAGTTTCTGAATTACTTGTAGTACTAACTTCTTCATCTGGTACTTTAATGGGTTTGATTGTGATCTTTGGGCTGTAGGGTTTCTCTCGGTCTGGAACATCTACATTTATACTGAGCTCTTCAAGTTTATTTTCAGCTTTCTTATGTCTCTTGGACCTTTCATTTGCTTTAGGTTTCACTTCCTTTTCCTTAGCAGTAGCAGAAGTAGGTGTTTCACTTTCCGTAATGACTTGGGAAGAGTCTATCAGAGTCTCTTGTTCAGGCAAGCTGTGTCTTGAGCTTGTTCTTCTCTGCAACGTTTTTGATTTATCCACCTTCTGAATAGCTTCTCTGTCTAGCAATTCTACAACTTCAGGAATAGTTTCACTAATTTCCTCCTCATCGACATTCTGTGTGACTTCACTTTCTTGTAATTCTTCAATGGCTGCAGTATCAGTGTCATTAGATTCCTCTTCATCATCTTTCTGAGTAACTTCCAGTTCTTGTGAGTTTCGAACAGCATGTTCAGTATTATTACACTCCACCTCATTCACTTTCAGACTTGATTGTATGTCTTTGAATTCTTTAGTTTCAGGATCTTTAGTTTCTGGAGATTCTTTATCTTCATTTGCTTGATGAGAACTGCCTTCCCATAATGGTGCAATGACACAATCAGTTTTGTCGCATTTCTCTTCTGATTTCTGAGATGGTTCAATTTCTTGTGACTCTTCAATTCTGATGCACTCCTGTTGATTTACGTTCTGACAAACTTCTTTATTTGATTCTTCAATATTTCGATTCCCTTCAAATTTATCTTCCAGTGGTACAGATAATTCATCTCCACCAAGACCTGGGGAAATTTCTTCAATGTTATCAACTAGCTCAGTTTCCTTTTTCTCTAATATTAATTCACTTTGTGACTTTGAATTGCCTCCATCACTAGGTTCCTCAATTTGTGCAGAAGTAGTTGAGATTTCTACTTCATCACGAGCCAAGATGCTCTGATCCTGTTGGTCAGTTAGAACTAAACTTTCTTTCAGTGTCTTCAAGTCAGTATTTGATTGTTCTGCAACTTGACTAATGCTGGCACCTTTTTCATCAAGTGTTTCTAATTTCTGTGTCTTTGATGCATCTCCATCTGTGGCAGTATTTGTGTCTTCTTGGATAACAGGATCTTCTATTTTTCCAACAACTTCAGTAGTTTCAAACCTGGCTTTAGAACTATCTGGTACCTCTGTATCTTCAAGTTTATTTTGTCCTTCGTCAGTTGTAAGGGTTGATTCTGTGTCTTGAACTATGTCTATTTTTTCTGTTGAAGCCATATTTTGATCTACAGCTACTACAGTTGGATCCATTTTAGTGCGACTAATTACCTCCTCCATATCCTGAACCTCCATCAACTCTGGTTGTTCCAAACTGATATTTGTGTCACAAATATTTGACTCCTCCAAAGAAATATTTATAAGTTCCTCAACTTCCTCAACATAAGCACCAACAGAATCATCAGTGATGCTCTCCACTGCTCTTCTAAGCGCTTCCATTTCTTTCTTCTCTTTCTCACTAAATGACCGTTCAGGCTCATTATCTTTTGGAATATCTATTTTCTGTAAACTAGCAACCGCTAGCATGGTTTCCAGATTTTCTTGCATGTCCACTGCAGGTGTAGTGGATTCTACAAACACTGGTTGATCTGCAAGTATTTCTTCGATATGAGGCAGCTCATCTGATTCATCTATATTTTGGTCAATATCTTCTTCTGGTACACTGTTCTCATTTATAGGTAAAGCTAATGTTGAAACTGTTTCTTCTTCAGAATCTTCCTCAGACAATTCAAGAGGAGCAAATTCTAGTTGACTCATCTTTGCAGGTCTGCTTCCAGCTTCTATAGTATTTGGATTATCCTCACAGGAATCTATTAGATCTTTTGAGGGATTAACAACCTCCAAAGGAACTATTTCATCAACAGGTGTTTCAAGAGTTTTTTGAACATTTGTGTTGAACAGATTATTTGCTGAAACTTCAGAAGTCTCTTCAACTACAATTTCGTTTACAGAAAGTTCTTTTGAAACTTCTAGATCAGCTTTTTCATAGGTATCAATAGTTTTCTCAATGGTTTGGGTACTGTCAGGTTGTGTCAGAAATTCTTCAGTGTCTTCACCAGATATCACAGCTTCAGTTACCTTAGGTTCAAAATTTTCCTGAACCTCAGATTCCTTAATTACTTCAACTTCATTAACATCCATACATGAACCACTTTCAACCTCTGATGAGCCAGTTTTATTAGGAAAAGAAGTAGATTCCCCATTAGGCGCTTGTTCCATTTGTTCGTTTTTGTCATCCAATTTTTCGTTGCTTTCTAATTCCTCGACGATACCAGAAGATTCTGCCAATTGTTCTGGATCATTTATTTGTTTCTCCAAAACTGTATCATTTGATTGTGAACATTCAACTCCTTCCATATCCAATTTTTCTTGTGAAATATTGTCAGTTTTTGGTAGTTTATCATCCAAACTCTTTTCAATATCCAAAACTTCAGTGGTATCAGAAACCTCTTGAAAATTAACAGTGTCTTCAACTACTTTCATTTCTATCTCATTATTATCAGTTGTGGTATCAGAAATCTCCTGATGATCAACTAGTTCTTCAATTACCTTTGTTTCTTCCTCATGTTTAACTGATAAGTTTTTCTCTACTTTCCTCTGGTCTAGGACTTTCACATCTATATTTATATTTGCTTCATTAGATATAACTTGAATTTGACCCAAATCTGATTCAGATTTTTGTTTAATAATTTCTACAGCTATCATATTGTCCTCAACATTTTCTTTAGATGTCTTTTCATCCTCAATATTTTCTTCTGCTTGGATGACATCATCAGTTTGATGTTCTTGCCTAATGTCATCTTGTGAAATGTCAAATTCAAGTGAGTCTGAAGTTGTAGGAGCAATATCTGGTTCACTTTGACTTAGAAGTGTATCAGTTTTCTCATATTGTAACTGAGGCTCATCAAAGCACTTTTCACTTATATTACTTGCACCTGCCGTACTGCTGTCTTCAACCACCATTCCTTCAGGTTGTCTTTCATCTTCTGTGTTTTCTTCAATTTTTGATATATTTGTTGTGATACCCACTAAAGGCCCCTCACCACCACATTCTTGTATATCTTTCGGTTGGGTGTTATCATCGGTAGTGTCATTTTCTCCTGTATCAGTTATTTCTTCAGAGGTTACAGAAATGGGTATGTCCTTCGTTTCTTTTGATTCTAGCTCAGAACAAGTTGAATGCTTGTTTTCATCCGCATTTACTTCTTCACCTCTCCCACATTCTACTTCTGTTTTGTTAGAAGCTTCTTCTTCAGTTAGCAATGGTGCATTTTCAGTCATGTCATTTGCAATTTCTTTGTGAACTAATACTGTTATTTCTGTCAGTGAGGAAGTTGTAGATTCGGATTTAGCAGTCTGGTCATCACACTTATTTTCAACCAGGGTTGTAACATCTACTGAACATCCTGCAGCCTCCAACTCCAGATTATCAACTGTTTCTGACAAATTTGGATTTGTTGACATATTGTCTTCTACATCAGTTTCCATAGCTGATACTGACATATTTTCATCAAGGTTATCAACTTTTGCAGTTTCTGTACAATTTGGATTAAGAAACCCATCGTCCCCACCAATTTCTTCATTTTTCACTGCTTCATTACAAATCTCTCTTGTTTCAGGGTTTTCAGATTCCGGGGTTATGGGGATTCCTGACACAATTCCTTCAGGGTTTTCAGGCATTGTTACTTCAGAGATGTCTGCCACTGTTGATTCTGTTGTACTGATTTCTACACTGCTCTGTGCTTCCGTTTGAGAAGAATCTTCCAAAGTGGTTTTCTGATCTTGGAGTTCAACTACAACTACCTCACTGGTAACTGGTTGTTCATCATCCTTAACTTCTTCACATGGATCCCCAAAATTTTCTTTTGATGTAGAATTTCCAAATTGAGGATTACCTTCACCTTCTACATTTCCAGATTCCTGCTGTGGCTCAACAGCCTTTTTTAATTCTGGTATACTAATAACAGTCTGATCTTCAACTCTATTATCTACCAAGGTAGTGTTTCTTTCTTCGTTGATTGTTTCTTCCCCATTTTTGGAGCTAGTTTGACTAGACAAGTTTTTACCATATTCAGTTTCCTGAACATGGGATGTTTGTGAATCAACAACTTGATCCCCTTTTTCTGCAGCAAGATCAGCTTCAGCATCCACATTTTCAGTTTCTATTTTAGTGTCTTCTATCTTATCTCCAGAATTTTTCACTGAATTATCTTTATTATCACATACTCTTGATGAAAGCTCATCTTTAGAATCATCAATGTCCTTTTCAGATACTTGAACCGCTTGAATGCCTTCTGGTTGAGATTCTTGTTCGAGAGCAGAAACTTCATCACCGACAGTAGTTTCTGGTTGATCATTCACTACTACATCTTCAGCATCTATTTCATCAACAACATGAGAAGTTTCGCTTGAAGTAATATCTGTTTCAATTTTTGTGCCAGAACCACCTGAGCCAAATGTTTCTGAAACATCTTGAGCAGAAGCAATACATGTAGAACTAGTCTCTAATGTAAGGGTAGTTTCTTCTGAATGGATTTCTTCTTCACCTATAAGAAAACCATATCAATTAGTAATGAGAAAAAATATAAGGAGTTTTTCATTATCACTAATTATTTCCACTACACTATAAAAGGTAGATCAGGTTGAATGAAAAAACAGTTTCGGTAAAATAATAATCAGCTCAATCAAAGAATATTAAATTAAAAAAAAGTGACAAAAGGAATACATATTTGCTTGTACTGTGTACGTAAACACAGTAGATCCTGTACTTTATTGAGTTACGCAAATAAAAGTAGGGTAAAGCCCTGGTAGTCTGAAACAATCTGCTCTCCATAATCTGGAAGTTATTCAAAAATACTTTCAAAAAGTAATATATCACAAAAATTAATGTGGACACGAAAGGACTCGAAAGAACCAAAATTTTATATAATTCAACTATATTCATTACAGAATATTGATTCATAATTTTTAAAATAAAAAAATTTCAATGAACGAAATTAACATAATTTAACTATCCAAAATAAATCAATTAACAAAATAGGTACCAGGAATTTTACTTATATCAAAAATTTATGATATATTACCAGATCACATTAAAATAATCAATTCCTGAAAGTAGTTTTTTTTATTTCTACCTTCACAAGGATTCAATTCTATCAGATTCATAATTTTTATATGGTAAAACCACTCAATTCGAAGAACGATGATCAATATGTTCTCGAACCTATTTATAAAACAATATTTCAAATCTTCCAAGTTTATTTATTTTCCAATACATAGATCCAGTAAATAAAAGAAAACGGACAAACATTTATATAACACAAGAAATAAACTAGATTTATTGGTCAACATTTCCCATATTGGAGAACATTGGAGAATGTATTTTCATTGATACTTTTTTCAGTTACACGTTTTCATGTTCAAATTTACTATCCGACGTTTCATCGGATAGTAAATTAACTTTTTTTCTATCATGGGCGCCATATTGTTTTATTATACAGAAAAATATGCTTCTCGTTCTGATTTCATTGATGTATAATTTGTAAACCAAAGAAATTAACTTTAAACGTTCAAGCCAGTCTCGGATATACCTACACAGTAGGTTGAATGGACTGACACCTATCAGAAAGCAACTCATCAAACATCAGTTTGCATAAATACTTCGTCGAAATGTCCTCATTCTCAAATGAAGCAAAACGAAATATGTTGAAACTTTATTATAAATTCCATAGGAATGAAACGAAAACAGCACATATTTATTTTGCATTATATTCGGAAAGACAACAGCCAAATAGAAAATTATTCAGAATTTTGAACAAACAATTGGCTGAGTACAGTACGTTTCAAGAATCAAGAAAGAAGTATGGAAGCAGAATGGAACAAAATGCTAGAAATAACTTATTAGCCGAGGTAAAATTATGTTCTTTCCATATTCGAAGAAGTATAATTATTTTTGGTACTTTTTTAGATGAATGCAGATCCTTTCAAATCAATGCATCAAGTTTCGGCAGAAATGAATGTTTGAAATGTTATAAGATATATATTTCACAAATATTACATCCAGGTGATCCTGAGAGAAAGATGGAATTTTGTAGCTGGCTCTCGAAAAGAGTAAACCCTACAAACTACGTAACCTTAATAAAAACTCTGCTCTGAGTATGAGAAAATTTTGGTTGATGACTTGATTTCAATTGAAAAAATATCATCTCTTTTCAATTATGAATAAAATATCAACACATTGACTTCGTCGTATGCCACATATTCCATTCATGTTTCGAAAATTATACCCCTGTACTTATCAGAGTTGGACGAATTCACCAGTTTCATGAATTGAAAAAGTCACAATTCACGCTAAAAAATCAATTATTTGACTTCTTGCTAACCTGTCAATTGTCAATTTCATCAATTCCCAACCCATTTTACATATTTCTCAGAAAGAAACCTTAAGTGGTTACCTTGTCAGAAAGATAACCTTTAAGTTACTTCAGCACCTGAAGTCGCCAACTTGATTGGTGAAACGCACGTCGAAAAGAGTGATGGAGCTCTGGTGTTCGGAAAAAGTACTTATTTTGGATTTTTTCAACGATGGAGGTTTCAGTTCTACCTTTGGGACTCTTAATTGATGATACGTCAGGTCACATTGTACTTATAGATAGTAAAAAAAACTACCAATTTCAGAAGCCCTATACAGGGTGTAACTGAATAAGTGTAAAACATTTAAGTGATTCCTCATGGAAAAAAAGATAGGATCTTTCATATAAAGAAACTTCATTGGAGCATCCCTTGTTAAGATACAGCCCCTCAAAGGGGGTACATAAAATTTGTATAACAATTTTTTTCAC
>WOGQ01000109.1:0-25199 GCA_015342025.1 Leptinotarsa tumamoca | reverse complement strand
AAGCTTGATACCAAACAGATGTTGGACTACAGTAGGGATGAACTACGATGTCTAACAGGCCTTCTTACAGGTCACTGTCATTTGAATCATCGTATGCAGAGACTTGGACTGTCGGAAGACAGTGTGTGTCGCCCCTGTTTGGAAAATGATGAAACAGAAGAGCATATACTTTTTACCTGCTCCGCTGGGGACCGAATCAGGTTCTTAGAGTTCGGCAGAGATGTACTCTTACCATCTGACCAGAAAGACCACTCACCGTACAAACTAATCAGCTTCGTTAAGAAGCTGGGTTTATTTGGCCGGTGTGAATAGGTGTGAGCCATAATAAACCCTTGCGTGTTGCGGTGGAGGTTCGAATAGACCCATTCACTTTAGACCTAGCCTAACCTAACCTGCGTCTTGAGTGTCTAAATTAATTTTACAATTTACCTTATCTACTTGTCTTTAATTGATTTTACAATGTGTCCTTTTGTAACAGTCAGGTAAATCTAATAATTGAAATATTATAAGCTATATAAAATTAATTTCACATATTGCCTTATAAATTTTACAATGTGTCCTTATGTAGAATCATGTCTGCTGGGCTCGACCATAAGAACACATTGTAAAATTAATTTAAGACACTCAAGACGTAGGTACCTAGAACATTTATCTGTGGTATAAATAAGAATAGCTTTATTAGTATGATTAATTTGATCTTCCTCTTGAAGATGATCACTTGGTGATCGAAACACGTGTCGAAGTGTTGAAATAAAGGTTTGGTATTGGGAAAAAACTCCAGTAATATTCATTACTACACCAAAGATTCCAAACAGTGCTTCACAAGAATATGATGGAGGTAAATTTTTAGATTATTTTCTACAGCTAGCTCACATCATAAAGTAAAAATGAAAGAAGAATGATTTAATTTTCATATGATGTCATAATTTCGGAAATTTGATAAAGAAACCTTTTTTAGGTGCTTTGGATCCTTATAAGCACAAAATCCATCGAGGACAAGTTGATTATCAACCAGAATCTCCAACGTTGATAGCAATGTCTGATAAAGGGGCAGGAGAAGTTGAAGGTGAATTTGGATTGAATTCAAGTGAGATGTTGGTTAGCATGAGTTCTCATACGTTGGAAGAGTATTATTTGGCAATGGCTATAGCCACTCTCATGAAGATAGTAAGAGATCCTACTCTTTCTCAACATCACACTATGGTTGTGCAAGCTGTCACTTTTACTTTCAAGAGTTTGGGTATTAAATGTGTCTCATATATTCCTCAGGTAAGGTAACTATTTCACTTGGTAATATTTTGAAAAACGGTTGCTGATTTCAAACCAAATAAGGAAATTATAAATTATTAAGTAGAGTATTGTTAAAAATTGTTGAAGGTTATTCAAAAAAACAAATCAACCACCAGGAGATGATAAAAGCTAATTACAATATCAAACAATCCATTTTAATTAGATCACTATCCATGCGGGTTTAACTAATCAAGTAAGCATCTCCGGAAGTGATATTGCAAAATTGGCCTGCTTTATGCGACGCTTTAGACTGAGCAACATATTTGATGAGGACAAAACAGAACTTTTTTATAATATGGCAACAGACAGAATGAGAAAATTGTCCTGGTGGCAAAATGCATCAAGAGAGACTAAGGATAACGGTTGCAGTAAATATCACGGGTTCCAAGAGGCTTTTAGTTGCCAGAAAATCTAAGAAACCAAAATGCTTTAAAAACATTCGCTCATATATGAAACAATAATAAGACATCTTACATTTTTGAAAAATGGTCTATTGGGAAGCTGAATAGAAAGCAAACAATAAATAAGTTCTATTTTTAGTTGATGACTGCCATGCTCATCCAGAAATTATTAATCTGAAGTGCATCAAACTGCTGTTTTTGCCACATCTGTTCTGCAATTCTTGGACCAAGGTATAATTATTTGAAATCACATAACAGAAGACTGTAAGTGTTGAAATTGATACAAAACCTTTAGAGCAATGACCAGAAAGGCTTTACAGTTCTTGACGCCATCTTGATGAAATCAGAAGATTAATAAAGCTTTTTTCAAAAGACTGTGAACTGTTTTAGACACGCAGGTTTTAACTACCTCTTTTACCAACATGCTCAAATAATGTTGATGTTCAGTTGGCACAATTGTTTTTTATGGCCGATAATGCTTGGCTGACGGCTGATTTGTCTTCTTATGAAGTAAAGGCATTCATTGATGTCGATAACTTCATTGAAATTAGTGGACCAACCATGGAGGATCACATTATATAAGAAGTTCAAGAGGACATTGACGACCAGGAAGAGACAAGAAGAATTTACAGTACCGATCCAGAATGGTAATTCTAATGCCATTAGTGTATTACGAAAAATTGATCTTTTGAATTGCCAGTTTCATGAAAAGGGAAATTATGATGATACACTGACTGAAATACAATGTGTACTACAAAATTTATAATTCGAGAGAAATGTTACAAACAGACTGAAATTACTGAAGTTTCATTCATACATTAAATTTTATGTGCAATCAATATTGTGAATAATATCACTTTTATTCTTCATTTTTATTACTTCTATTAATATCCTTGCATGAAAATTTGTACATACATTAAATACTATGACTATCGGTTTTTATGTTCGAATATCAATGGTCTCTTGAATGTCGTAAAAGCCATAATAACCAATATATACTAGTATAAACTATACTGACTATTCATCTTTTGATGAGAGAAACATCCGTAGTGAAATGTTGCAGTTTTGCAGTGTTTGTGTTGAATTCATTCTATGCCAGAGATCCACCTCTAACAATTAATGATAACTAAACACATCTAAAGGATTCGTGAAGTATGAACACGACCAATAGGAATGCAATAAGGAAATATTGTTTGATTATTTTACTATCATTTAAATGCAATTTAATGTCATATGTTTGGCAGCTCCAGAGTTACTTGGAGCAGCTCCTTCTCTTAAGAGAAATACAGTAACTGTTTGTGGCTTGATTACATATCTCTACTGATCTCACTTTTTTAGGTCCTTCCTAGTTTGTTGAATGTTGTGAGAACATCAGATATAAGTTCAAGAGAATTCCTGTTCCAACAACTCGCACAGTTGGTAGCTATAGTAAAGCAGCACATCCGTAATTACTTGGATGATATTTGTGAATTGATCAAGGAATTCTGGGTACCAAATAGCATTATACAGAGTACAATCATCCTTCTTCTTGAACACATAGCCGTAGCCCTAGGTGCCGAATTCAAAGTGTATCTACCGAGATTGATTCCACAAATCCTCAGAGTACTGAATCATGATACCTCTAAGGATAAAATACATACCATGAAGCTCTTGGAAGCTATGTATAAGTTCGGAAATAACCTAGAAGATTATATGCATCTCATTCTCCCACCGATTGTTAGGTAAATGTAAGTCATTGAAATCACAAGCTTATGTATCTTCTTCTACTTCTAGGTTATTTGACGCTCCTGATTGTCCTCTTCCTGTTTCTAAGCGAGCTTTGGAAACGATTGACCAACTAGCTGAAATCCTTGATTTCTCTGATTACATATCTCGGATTGTTCATCCTTTGGTGAGGACAATAGATAACTCACCTGAACTACGTAATGCCGCAGTTGAATGTCTTTGTTCCCTGATCATGCAACTTGGTAGAAAATTTTGTGTATTTGTACCGATGGTTCAAAAAGTTTTCAATAAGCACAAAATACAACATAAGAATTGCGAAATCTTAATGTCGAAGATACAGACTGAGACCACTATGGCTGACGAAACTGATTTTGTCATACCGAGAAGAAAAAATAAGGAAGATCTTTCTGTTTCTAGTGATTCATCCATGAGCCAAAGACTTAAAGTATCTGTGGAAAATCTACAGCAGGCATGGATGCCTAATAGAAGAGTTTCAAAGGTAATTAATCTAAAATTAAAATCCATCAAAGTATAAGTCCAAAATCTGAAAAGAAGTACAGCAAGCAAGTTTTATTATTGATTGTTGAATATCGCCAATGACATTGCTGCTAAATCTTTTTATTGGTGAAATCAGTAGTTCGTTATGATCTGATACTTAGAAATTAACTTAGTTTGCAGTAAATTTGAAAATAAGTGCAATTTCTTTGGTATCAGAACTGGAGAGTGACGTGATTCATCAGAAATCAAACTTTAAAATCACCCTAGTTTTTCTCTATGTATAAGTATTACTTTTTTAAGGAACTACTTGCTTTGTTCTCAAGAGGTTTTACTATCATATCTTTGCAAGCCATTGCAGAATAGCATCAGACTAATCTTCTGATGATTGAAAAAACTTTATAATTACCTACATATAAAAATTCAAAGATTAACTATCTGTCTTTTGAAATACAATGAATTAGAATATGTCTTCGGCAAAAAATTACAAGTTCCTGACACCCCCTGATGACTATACCAGTTACCTACAAAAATTATTCAGTCATTGCAATATTTAAATACAACGAAGGCTTGCCGACAAAGGCTGCAGCAAGACACAGGGAGTTGCCAAATTGAGAGAACTTTGTTCTCCACTAGCTGTCTAGATCAAAAAGCCATTATATGATATCTGTGATATCCCAATATCATGGAGGTGCATAAAAACATAGTCTACCATCCACGGAGTCCGCCATATTGGATTGATGGTGACGTCATTTTATTTCCCTATTATTTTCAAACAACCCTTTCATTTCATACCCCTATCATGGAAGTGCACAAAAAGTAATTAGTCTGTCATATTGGGCTATCCGCCATATTAGGCGGCTAACCATATAGCATAGGATTTAGAGCGACATCATTTTATTTTTCGAATTCTTTTCATCAAACTTTTTTTTCATTTGATTTTCAAGCATGCTTGAAGAAGCTATTGTATAGCGAAACACGTTTCGCGGTTTTTGTAAAACCCTTATAGTGAAAATCATAGAATGAACTCTATTTATTAGTTTTTTAAATATGGATTTCCATTAAGTATCGGCCAGTTCTATTCAAGAATCTTGTATAATTAGTGGTCTTCACTCAATTAATGAATAAAACTGCTCAAAATGAAATTAAAAATCTGATTAAAGTTACTTCTTTGGATGATCTACACATCTTTGGAAATCATTTAATTTGAAATTACCTGCTTTCTTTCTTTTCTTTGGAAGATTCTCACATTTTTTGTATGAAGATATAGAAGCAGAAAGCCAGAATCTTTCGTTCCTAAATTAGTCTGTCATAAAAATATACCTCTTTCAATTTTTTTTAATTTTCTTTAACAATTCTCATCTGTTATTGGTGATGAGTTTCAATTGTATTTGTCAATATTTTATTTATATATTCTAATTTTGTGTTGTGTGTGTATAAATCATGTTTCTTCCAACTGTTTTATGTTCATTTAGTACTTAAGTTATTTATATTTTACCCTGATTCTTGTTGTTAACACGGACTTCATTATGTAAAAGCTATTTGCTAAATAAAGGATATAAAGAGTATTCATAGAGCAAGATCTACTGGATATTATACTACTTTAGATGGTAATTTAATGAAATTTATACCTTGTGTTGTACAGTATGATCAGTATGAATGTTGAGAGAATTTATAACTTCATAAATGGTTTCAATGACAGTGTAATATGCATTTTTATAATTTAGGTGAAATTAAATTATGCATATTTACCAAGGTGTGCAGCTCCTCAAAAAGGTGCCTGTGAAATATAAATTTTTAATACATTATTCACAATACTATATATAATAATTGTGAAAAAACTTGAGTTTACTACTGCATTTCATAAACCTGCTCGAGACACTGCCTGTATAAGTTGAAAATGGAATATTTTCAGTAGAGAGAAAAAACATTTCGGCTTTCTACTTCTCCATCTTTATACAACAGATGTGGAAAACTTCTGAAACAACGATAGCAATTCAATTCAAAATAAACTCTTGTTACAAAGATGTGTAGATGATGTATTTGATTGATTATCATTTTGTATTTTCAGGATGACTGGTTGGAATGGTTGCGTTGCTTGAGTCTTGAATTACTAAAACAGTCTCCGATTCCTGCCTTAAGGTCTTGCCTTCCTCTAGCTCAGACATATTCTCAGTTACCGAGGGACCTGTTCAATGCAGCATTTGTCAGTTGTTGGACTGAGTTGAATGAAGATAAACAAAAGAGTCTCATCAATGGTCTTGAGTTAGCACTAGAAGTGCCAGATGTTCCAGAAATTACCCAAACCATTTTGAATTTGGCAGAGTTCATGGAACACTGCGATAAAGGTCCACTTCCCTTGGATCCTCACGTACTCGGCGAACATGCTATGAATTGCAGGTTTGAATCTAAATTTGACAAACTTTGAAGAAATATAGTACCATTTTGAATTTCAGAGCATATGCCAAGGCCCTTCATTACAAAGAAGAGGAATTTCAAAGAGGAGGCACATCAAATGATCATGTTGTGGAATCTTTGATCTCTATCAATAATAAACTACAACAAAAGGAAGCAGCTGAAGGTTTATTACAATATATGATGAGACAAGCTGGTAATGTGCAAGTCAAAGAACGTTGGTACGAAAAACTGCACAATTGGGACAAAGCTTTGGGCATGTATAAGGAAAGAATTGAAAATTCCTCTGAGTTCGACCAAGAAGCATGTCTAGGACAAATGAGGTAAGTTTGCATTCTCAACTTGGGTATTCATGATTTATAACTAATATAAATCATATGACTGACATAGTAAGCCATTTTTCATCACAAGCAAAAATGATCCATACTTCTCTCAACTCTTTCAATAGCGGTTTCATGAACAATCTTGAATCTTCTGTTGGTAGAGTGACTTATTTTGCACTTGTTGAGTTACACGTTGTGATCATTTTATTTATATGATTTTTATAACATGATTAATAGATTTGCAGTATCTACAAGTAACCATTATAATACAAGGGTTGCCTTTTATGTTCTTACAAACAATTGATTTTGTACCTCCGACTTCACTTCTGATAATTCCGAATCAGCAGTTGTAACAAAGATCAAAATGTTTTGAATAACCATGGTCAAAGTTCCTTCCAAGTTTTAACTTGTGAGTACTTATTTCCAGTTGTTTGTTTAATAGGCATGCTACAAGCTCCTATTGAACTTGTCCATTGGTTTATGATGATGCAAGATAAGATAAGGGTAAAGTGAAAAATTATTTTTTTGACCTTTATTAAAAGTAAAGAAGATTTGACCTTTTTCAGCTTTCTGAGAGCCGTCTAACTTGTCAGATTCTTCCAAGTCTTGCGAATATCCAAGTTTGCAGTTTCAAGGGCTTATTGCATTTTCTCCCCATCTTTTTCGTGACAATCATTCAAACAATCTTGTTTTCTGTACTAGTCCATACAGGTCTCGTTCTGGACGCATGTCATATTCTTGACCTTAGTGACATAATGTTCATATTTTTTGGTAATTTTGGAGTTGGTGGAACTACATGAACAAATGAAGCATTTATATCCTACAGAAGCTAAGTGTCAAACAAAAATGTGCCAACTATTTTTCTTTTAGGTGCTCTTTACAATCAACGATGGCTCCACCTCATTTCTATTGGAGCTAAGTGCCAGTCATCATTATTGAATATTTAATGTTGTTACATCTAGTTTACGGTTATTTAGTACACGGTGGACAATTTCTTGTATTCTATAGCTTTTACAGAATTTCTCAAGGAGAAAGAAACATAAAATGAATCAGCGTGGGACCAGAATAAGTATTCAAATATCACTTTACTGTGCGTTTTTCACTTGTTCACAAAACCACGACATGTGTTTCACTATACAACAGTGTGTTCAATATCCAAAATAAGCCGGCCCAGTCTGAACAAGTGGCCAACCGTTCCTAATTGGTACAAGGATGATTTTCAGAAATTGTTACTGTACATCAAAGAAGAAAATAGGACATTATGTCAAAGAATCTGAATAAACCGATTATAATGCCCCTAAATGAACAATATATTAAAAAAACCTTGTTTGCTTCACGTAAAAGTATTAACCTGCTAATGAAATTAACCTAGTTTATATTTGTTTTTAGAATTTACACCTACCATGAAAAAACTTCTTTTTCTGTTTACTACATAATGAATAGTTCAAATATTTCATTAAACCTTCATACTAACTGAAAGTTCATTTTGTTGCTTCCTATGATTAGTATGCACTTTTTTTTGAGATTTGACTTACTATCAATAGCAATATGAAAATAAAACGTTACAAAAATTACATATAATTTATCACACTAGAATATGAAGAAAGTTTTTTTTAACTTCCGAAAAATTCGAAATTGGCACTTAGCTCCTTTGTATGTAGTGGTTTCAAATATTGTTAATTTTCATTATTTTTTGTTTTAACAATTTTCCATTGAGCATTCATCGATCATTCAAAAAAGAAAAATAATTTGTGATAATATGGATGATGGGTGAATAAAATTTCCGGTTATGTTGATTTTACACTGGTTGGATATATCTGTCAAAAATCATAGTACAGCCCTTTTTCATAGCTTAGAGGTGAAATTTGAAAATTGCCAGCTTGTTATCTTACATTACTTTTCCTACCGATATTACTTTACATTTCATCTATCTTGTGCATTAAAATTGTAGTATTATTATTTATATTTGAGTACCCAATCAAAGAGACAAAATACTGAGTTATTTTTCTCTTCTTATCATTCCCATTCACGATAATCGGGTGAAAATTTGTCTTTTATTATCATAGAATCAGCAGTAGCCTTAAAATTGACAATTCAGTTAGTTGTCAGTAAGTGATCGACAAAAATTGAACATTTCATTGTCTAATATGATATAAATTGATTTGAAATCCCTGAAAGAATCTGTCAAAAATTAAAAAGATTAGCTGAAAAATAACAATTATATTAAGCAAAAAAACTGAAATTATAATGAAATAAAATACAAACAACAACCAAAAAAATAAAAATGAGAAATTGAATTTTTCATCGATCATTTTTTATATATAAAAAATTTAACTATCAACATGAGATGAAAATTTAAAAAAATCATCAACGAGAAATGAAAAATATAAATTAAAATATTTCAAACCAAGTTACTAAACGACGTTTCGACTGTGTGTTTCCACAATCATCTTCAAACAAACAAAAATGGAATTACGAAGATTTTTCATTGGTGTTTGTGATTCAGAAAGATTTAACTCCACAAGGATTGCAGAAAAGAGTGTTTACAATTTTTAAAAAAAAACATTGATATCGAAAACAAGTTGTTTGAACGGTATATGACATACCATTGAATATCACAGACGACAATACATTCGATGTTGCATGAATATTTAGGTAGAGGAAAGAATTTGTTCCAGATATTTATATAAATCAGAAACCTAACAACAATTCATGTTTGAGATTAACACACAAAAAATTCGTTCGTAATACTTCCTGTTTATTTGGCTTCACTAGACTTATCATCACCATTCCTAAAGGATCTAAAAAACAGTTAGCACTCAATGTTATACAACAATTTGTTTGCCTAAACTCTTAGATGCAGTTAGGAAAAGTTATTGAGAATGACATCACGAAAGTGAAAGAGTGGTTTGACTCAAATCTCTTGAGCTTGAATTTATCAAAAACAAAAGTAGTGTCCTATCGTTGACAGACTCCAGCCGTACATCTGAATAATATTCAAATTGACAACGTACCAACTTCTAAATTCCTTGGCTTGTTCATTGACAATAATTTAAAATTCAACAAACATGTAGATACTTTGAAATCGAAGCTCTCGTATGGATGTTATGCAATACGAGTGACTGCATTTGATCTCGGGTCTGCAGAAGCTAGAATAGTTTATTATTCCCTTTTTGAATCCCATCTTCGTTATGGTATTTGCTTTTGGGGTGTGTGTTCTACCACATGCCTTCAATTAGTATTACTGATACAAAAACGTGCAATACAACGTTCTCAAAATGTTCAATCACCTTTCTAAAGCTATAAAAACCATAAATGAATTCACTGCTCTTAAGAAAGAGTTGAAAAACTTGCTTTCTGTGAGACCTTATTATAGCTTAGCAGAATTTTACGGTGATAATTTTAATTGAGTATGACAAACTGTAATATCTACGGTATTTTATTGATTTGATTCAATTTAATTTAAATTGATTTATTTCATTTTATTGACCATGTTTTTATATCCTGAACGTTTGTATTAGGTTATTGTTATTTACATGTCCCTTTTCAGTTCATGTTATCACTTACTTTTAGTGATTTTACTTTTGTGATACTTTTGTGATTTAATTTATGTTATTTATATTTCGTGCAAGGCTTTGCCAATAAGAATTCATTCTTCAGACAATAAAGTATATTTTGAATTGAATTGAACCTGAAACGTCAATTTCTTGACAGCCTTAGCTTCCTCACAGCACATCAAACAATGGATTATTTGAAGAACAAAAAAATTCAATTGATGTCTTATTTCTTGAATTTTTCCGACTTTCAACATCTTTAACTTTAACTAAAAAATGGAAAAACTGTTTCGAAAATGCTTGCAAAAGTATGTATTTTTGAAAACAACAAAACAGTTTGTTCCAAAATAATGTTTTTTCTAATTTTTGTAAAAACTTGAAAGGTTTCCTTCGTATGTAGGACACATGCTACAAAGTTAACTAGAAAATGAAGATAAGTTGATTATTTGATGGTTTTTCACCAATTTTTAATGGTTCTATTCTATTGAATAAAAGCTAAAAAATGAAATAAAGACTGAAATATTGTGGAACGTGTATATAAAAGGTAATGAAATAATATTTTATAGGTGCCTGGAAGCTCTAGGAGAGTGGGCTGACTTGCACGAAGTAGTCGAAAATAAGTACAATCTTCTTTCGGATGATTATCAGCAGAGAGCCTGTCGTCTTGCTGCGGCTTCAGCATTTGGAATACACAACTGGAAATCAATGGAACGCTACGTTAACATTATTCCAGAAGATTCCCAAGACGGGGCATTCTACCGTGCCATTCTAGCTATTCACAAGGAGCAGTACAGGGTGGCTCAGGATTATATTTATATGACCAGAGACATGCTAGATACTGAATTGACTGCTATGGCTGGAGAAAGTTATCAGAGGGCCTACGGAGCTATGGTTCAAGTACAAATGTTGAGTGAACTAGAAGAGGTAATGTGTTAATAAATTACCAAAAAAATTCTTGGGTGAATAATCCTAATTTTTAATAATGTGGTGTTGTAGATATTTGAATGACAATTTTTTTTATATCACAGATTCTTTGAGGCCACAATCATGTTTTTTTTTCTTTAAAATGACTATTAGTTGTTTATTTATTCCATGTTATCTGCTTTATTTCCATGAAATTTTGACAAATTTTAACAATACTTTCTAATTTAAATTATTTGTGAAGACTTGAAAGCAGAAAATGTAATTTTAATTTGTTATTGATTATTAATGTCATTAAAGAAATATATAGTGCTGAAATGCTGTAGGTATGTGAGAAAAATTATTGATTGATTCATCGGCAAATAATAAGATGTTATATGACAAGTAAAAATTCAAAATGCCAAGCAAGAAACTTCAGAATTGTTCATGTTTATAATTGGGATATATGGTATCGACTATCTATACTAATATAAATGTGAAAATTTGTTAGGATGGATGGATGTATGTATGTATGTATGTTTGTGGTCCTTTTAATGTCATTAAAGAAATATATAGTGCTGAAATGCTGTAGGTATGTGAGAAAAAATATTGATTGATTCATCGGCAAATAATATGTTACATGACAAGTAAAAATTCAAAATGCCAAGCAAGAAACTTCAGAATTGTTCATGTTTATAATTGAGATATATAGAATCGACTATCTATACTAATATAAATGTGAAAATTTGTTAGGATGGATGGATGTATGTATGTTTGTGGCCCTTTCACGCCTAGACTGAACGTAATTAGAAGAAATTTTACATAACTACAGCTTATACATCAGAATAACATGTAGGCTACAACTTATGAAGGTTTTATGTAATTTTGGTCATAATATAACGATAAGTATTAAGTAAGTGGGAAAAATTCATTGAGAGCTATCTTGGCATGCGCTGCCTATACCGTTGGCCAGTCTCATTATCTGTACTGAACCTAGAAACTTGAAATATGCAGGTAGGTTCTTTGTATAGTGTATATGAGCATCAAGAAAGGGAACCAGGAATTTCCACCCCCCAAGGGGGAAAATAGGGGTTCGAAGACTGTATTGAATTTCGTCAGTTTTGAAGTTGGAAACCTGAAGTTTTGGGTTAAAAAGTATTGTAACAATTTGTTTAAAATGGTCTATCATGAAACATAATGTGACAAACCAAAAACAACTAGTCTCTAATAATAACTAATTCGAATTCAATAAGCTGTTACTAATTTATTCAGGTCTTTATATATAATATCATAATAATGACAATAAATTGCCAGGTACTTACTCTTCTTTTCGTAGTTCCAATGTAGATGGATTCCGATTGAATTTCTTACACATCCAGGAAATACAAGGAGAAAATTACAACCTTATTTGACGTAAAAAAAACCTGAAATGGAATTTTGAGAAGAAGTAATCATCTCATCCGTTCATCATTTCTAGATGATAATACACTGCAACTGATCCCAGTAAAAAAAGAGTCATATATTAAATACTCGGAACATTTTATCGAAAAGATAAAAGATATGAGATTAGTTTTAAGAGACACATAAAAATAACTAAATACTACATGTAAAGTGAAACAAAAGTAAATATATAAATGCAAAATCACTAAGCTATAGGGAAATCACAATAGTACATTAAGCCTATTACATGGTATTTTGTAAAATATAACGTTTAATATTTCGAGTAAAGTGTTCATGAACTTCTGTTGAATGTAATAGTCATATAGATATAATGGTGCTAATTATTCTTTTTTTTTGAAAATTTTCTTGAATTGACATTGTCTATTAATAGATTTGTTAGTATAATTGGTCTTAAATAATTTTCACTCTTCTCAACTTTCAGGTTATGCAATACAAACTGGTACCAGAAAGGAGACAAACTTTAAAAGCCATGTGGTGGCAAAGACTGCAAGCAGGACAGAGGTTAGTTGAAGACTGGCAAAAAATAATACAGGTACATTCGCTGGTACTGGAACCACATGAAGATGTCCATACATGGCTGAAATATGCTGCGTTATGTAGAAAAAGTGGATCAATGGTAAGGCAGTAATTTCCTTTAATTCTGTTGACTTGTATGATGTAGAAAGATGATTGATGATTTTGGAATTTCATTTCTGTATTTTTTATCAACTTCCTCTTCTAGCGATTGTCACACAAAACATTAATGATGCTTATTGGTTATGATCCTGAAGAAACTCCCCAACTGGGTTTGCCAATGGTTTCTCCTCATGTTACATTTGCATACACTAAACACTTATGGGCAACAGATCAAAAGCATAAGGCTCTCCAACAGCTTGAATATTTTTTGAATGATTACGTACAACAACCTCTCCAGGAAAATATTGATCTTGAGGATAGACAGCGGCTATTGGCAAGGCAAGAAATCATTAAATTCACAAAAAATATTCATGATTATAATTTTTTATGAGCGTCAATAGTTTATTCAGTTTATATTATTTTCACGAATATTACGAGAGTGAAAGTTTATATTACTTTCTTTATATAACCTCGTATTTTCAGATGCTATCTAAAATTAGGTGTTTGGCGAGAATCACTGGAAGGCGTAACAGAAAGTTCTATACAAAATGTGCTCAATTGTTACTACCAAGCCACAGAGTATGATAAAGACTGGTACAAAGCATGGCACGCCTGGGCGTACATGAATTTTGAGACTGTACTATTTTACAAAAACAAAGAAGAGACTGATAAATCAACTACAGAAAGGGCTGTAGAGGAACCTGATAAAAACATTGACTTGAATAAGCATACTGTGTTAGCAGTACAGGGTTTTTTCAAGTGAGTTTTTTAGATGATCTTATGTAGCAAGTATTGCCATTAATACTTTCTTAATTTCAGATCAATATATCTATCTAAAGGTAGTTCTCTTCAAGACACTTTGCGTTTGCTAACCTTGTGGTTTGATTACGGACAGTCTATGTCAGTCTCAGAAGCAATTTCAGAGGGTATTCGTTTAGTAGAGAAAAATACTTGGCTTCAAGTAATTCCACAATTGATAGCTAGAATAGATACAAACCGCTTGTTAGTTTCGAAGCTGATCCATAGTTTACTAGTAGATATCGGTAAGACTCATCCCCAGGCTTTGGTATATCCTTTAACTGTAGCTACAAAGAGTAATTCTACTATAAGAAAAAATGCTGCAAACAAAATATTGAAAAGTATGAGTGAACATTCTCCTACTTTGGTTAGACAAGCACTCATGGCATCTGAAGAGTTAATCCGGGTCGCCATTTTGTGGCATGAGATTTGGCATGAAGGACTGGAGGAAGCATCAAGGTAAGGTCTGACAAAAAAAACTTCATTCTCAACAGTGAAGTAGTCTATTCACTAATTTGATATATTCTTTGTATTTTGGCTATATTCGATCAAATGTACATGCAAGCTCAGAAATTCTGTTTTGAGAATATTAGATTCAGATTGTGTTGAAGGAATTGAAGAAAATTTGTTTCTTTTTCAGATTATATTTTGGTGAAAGAAATGTTGAAGGTATGTTGAGGATTTTAGAACCTCTGCATGCCATGATGCAAAGGGGACCTGAGACATTAAAAGAAACTAGTTTTAATCAAGCATATGGCAGAGATTTGGGTGAAGCTCATGAATGGTGTCAGAGATATAGGGTGAGCAATATTGTTAAAGTCAACTCTTTTGCTGAAAAGATTTCCGTGCTTTCTCCTAACATTATTTTGTTATTATCAAAATTTTTTCACCTCTCTATTATATAATTTTAATTTTTCATTACGTCATTAATTTTGTGTCGGAACTTTTTTATGTAATACGATACCCTTCAGTCATACTCGAGAATATCAGTTACTGGTGCTCTTCTAGGCCGCTTCTTTCTTGGGGTGGAACAATTTACTTCTCCATTATTTGCAGAAATTAATTGCTCCCCTTCTTTAACCACTCTGTCAATGGTTTTTATTGAAATACATAATATAAAACAATAGTTACTTTTCAAATTTATTTAATGTTACCTGTAGCAAGAGATGTTTTATTTTTCATATTCGATAACGTATCCGACTCACATTTAACACTTTGAAAATAACTGAACACTTTAAAAATTATTTCACGTGCCTAACTCTTGATGACTGGTTTTTTGTTAGGCGATGACATTTTTTCTGAAACAACACAAATTATTCAGACAATGCCAAACGCCAACAACGTTGGAGGACAAGTAGTGATACGCCTCTGTACATAGCATTTGTATGTCTTACAAGAGCTGTAGTGGAGGTTACATTGAAAATGAGTTTGTGCGCATGGCGGAGGTCACGCCATCACGTTTGGCGCTCGCTGTATCTAGCTAGTATCCATTTTCAGAGACCAGAAAAAATCCAGTGTAGCTCAACGGCAATAGAATAAATGGAGACCGTGTAAAATTGTTGAGATCAGTACAAGGCACTAGTTTTTTTAAGCTTTCCAAAGTATGCAAATAGCAAAGTGTGGTATGAGAACTCGAGAGTTTTCAAAAAAATTGCTGTTCAGACCAAAAATAGTATGGGAATCTGAAACACTTTTATTGATTTTGATCTGTTGACCTCGTTCAGACAAGTAGTTCCTTATGAGATTCATAACCGATACAAGTGTTCCAAAATAACTCAGCTTTCAGTATTCATGATTCAAGGTATTGAATGCCTCACAAAGTCCGATTAAATCAAAATAGTGGTATGTTTTCAATATATATTCACTATGGCGATTAAAATAATACATAATAAACAATATTTTGGTCAAAATAACAGACAATAAAATTCATTTCAAACCTTTAATATTACACAAGTTAACCATTTAATTGCTATTTAATAACAATGTGTTGACTATTGTTAGATTTAAGTTAAATAAACAGTTTATTTAGACCATTTTTCCCGTGTAGACTATGTACAGAAATTCTTCAGATGAAAATTCATCTGAAACATTTTTTTCATTTTCCATTAGGTTTGTACTTCAATCACTCGTAGTGAAATTGACAAATTGCCTCTAGCTTGTTGTTTCGTTTTGACGGTTTTCTATTCGATTATTTATACATGTATTGTAATGTAGTCAAATAAATATATTCTATTCTATTCTTAATCCAACTGTAAAATATATTTATTATTTCTGACATGTTTCTTGATCTGATCTGGTTAAATTTGTTTGAATTGTGTCATTTGAAAACTGACACAAAAAATATATTGTTTTTGAACTTTAATGCTTCATGCAATGAGGTGGTACCAAGAATTTCACGAGAAAATACTCAATAATTCAGAAGTTCTAAAAAAAATCAATTTTTGAATTTTGTGTTTATGAAGAAACACAAAATTCAAAAAATACAATCGCCCAGGTGAAAATCACTCGTGAATTGAGAAATCATTCGAATTGTATGTATTTGAAAATATCAATAGAAAATGGAGTATATTAGGAATGTTGATTTTTGAAGTTCTAAATCACAAATTTTACTCTAAAATACTTTTGAATTTTGTGTTTATGAAGGGACACAAAATTCAAAAAACACAATCGCCCATGTGAAAATCACTCGTGAATTGAAAAATCATCCGAATTGTATGTATTTGAAAATATCAATAGAAAATGGAGTAAATTTGGAACGTTGACTTTTGAAGTTCTAAATCACTAATTTTACTCTAAAATAATTTCGAATTTTGTGTTTATGAAGAAACACAAAATTCAAAAAATACAATCGCCCAGGTGAAAATCACTCGGTTCTCTGTACGAAGTCGGAGATTTGATTCACAAGATTGATAGATGTTGAATCAGCCAATCTCTTGATCTCTTCTTCGATTTTAGTATGCTTGGTTTTTAAATCTGAGAGCTTTTGCTTCATTTTTTCATTAAAATCTCTCAACATTTCTCCGCTTTTAGTTTCGATTCCAACACGTAGATTTGTCATGACAGTGGAAATGAGACTCTCAATTTCATGGTTGACATTTCTTGGTTCACGAATATTTGGGTCGAACTCCCTTGAAGTGTTCAAACTGTGGTATCCTTCATCAACAGCGTTTTGTCTACTGCGGGGGCGTCGCGGTATGTAGATGTAAGAGGTTTCTTCGACAATTACCCTCACTTTAGAAGCATTTGGTTTTATGGAGGAACGTACATATGTAGGTCTGGTTGTGCTGGGCTGTCTTTGGGGCGTCGAACTCTGGAAAAAGTATAAATTTCAGGTTACTGAATAGCATATTTGTTATTAAAAAAGCTCGAAGAATGCTGAATACGTCTCCTAAATCTCAAAAAGATATAAAAGTATTTTGTTCACTATAGTACAATTCCATGATAGAAGGCACTAAGTTCTCAGGATTATTATTGCATTGAAACGAAAACATTGTTGTCAAGGTTGTGATTCTACATATTTTATCGTCATTTTTCCTCATCTGTTTAGTATAATTTCCGTACGCCACTGTAACAGAAAGTCAGTCATTTCTGAGAATTTAGTGTCTATTTTGGAATTATAGTATAGCTCTTGTCAAAGAATAAGTCACAAATATTTTGAACTTGGGGATAACTTTCGCGGTCTTAAGCGTCATCAATCAAAAGATCAGGACTCTAGTGCAGAAAAAAACTATTGTACTCTATTTCCTAATAGTGAAAAGTAATAAATGCTCAATAGGAATGCAACATGCTAACATAATTAATTAAAAAAACTCGAAAAATAGAATATGTCAAAAATTGTTAAACGAAAAACAATATGTTTCCGTACTTTTACAAATATCAGATTAATTGTCATATATTCTTATAGAACTTTATACATCCTATAAAATCTAACACATTTTCAATATGGTGAACAAACATATGTGAAAAGAATACTAAAATCTGAATAAATTATCATATTTGAATTAAGAGTTACAGAAGTCAGTGTTCGACAACTTTATTTAACGTCATACATATTTTCCAGAAATTTGAGAAACTTCATAGTTCAGCAAGTAGAGAAAAAACATGCATAATCGATATCGTCAAGAGAAACAAGTAGCTATTCAAAACTGAAAGTATTGATGAGTTTTTAAAGTCCCTTCTGAAAAGGTGAAACACGTTATAAAATAGTGACGAAGAACTTGAGAAATATTGATTAACTCAAAGTCACCAAAATTGCGACTTATATGGAAAACTACGTAACAACAACTGTTGTTAACCCAGGAGTTCAGAATCTGTATGGAAAAAATGGAAAATATCAAGTTTTCTTACAAATAATTATTACCTGAATATGATTTCTGTGAGATAGGTTGTCATATTCTTTCTCATAAATTCGGTAAATTTTGCATTCTCATCAATTTGCACGGCATGATTCAATAACCTTATAAATGTGCGGCTACATCAACCTTTGAGAATCTTGACAAAATTCTTTAATATTCCATCGGGATTTTTGTTTCATAAAGTAAGTATTTAGGTGAATTGTTATTCTAATTTTGAATAAAAACAATGAATTTGTTTAATATTGATGAAAGTTAACAAAATACAAGCCAGCGTAACGTCAGGAAGGAATTCCAAAAATCCACGGCTTTCAAACCCGAAAAAAATCGGAAAGCCTCGGTCGCGAAAGTCTTAACTATTTTGTCAATATAATTTTCGTTAGAAAACAATAATCAGATGAGCGTTTTGTATTCAGAATGAGGGGTTCATTATCCCTGTCGATATCATAATATTCAGATGGAAAATTGTACTTTACAGTCATTTTCTGAATGTATTATTGACGAAACGGTTGAAATGTATCCCCGTGAAATTAGTTTATTTTTTCAATATTTCAATAATTTTAGCGAATTACTAGAACTCACTCTGCAAGAACCTCCCGTCGAGCATCCTGGTTTTGGAACTGTGGTATCGGGATCAACTCTCAAATTAGAGCTGGCCGAAGATGCACCTGAAAAAAGTATTCGATTAATTTGATGATTGTAATAAATTAATTAACGACGAGTACTTCAACAATCAGATATGGAATTTAAATAACAATTCATATGTTAGAATTGTTTTTACACATTCGACAGTCAGTTTTTATGTATTTGACATAAAGTTATCAACACTCCTAATTTCTGAGAAAATGGCAACGTAACCAATTAATTATCTGTAAGAGCTGTGCTTCATTGGCTGAGATAAAGCAAAAAATAGAGATTTAATACAAAAAACTTGGTTCACTGACTAATATAAATTTTATATTTTATGGAATTGGCTGACCCTTCATGCAAGATTTTCACCCTGCACCTTTGATGTGCAGGGTAAAAAACCTGAAGGGTTTAGAAAAGATTCTGGCTAAAAATGTTTTCCTTGTTTTATGAACAATTAGATATGAGGATATGAAAAATTTAAATAAAACATGGAAAACATGAATAATTTTGAAATATCTCAATTTACAATTGATAAAAGCTATATTGTTTAAGAAGATTTCACTCGTATAGTTTGGAAATTTGTTGTAAGGAGGCAAATTATTTTGCAATTTCAGTTATCAGTGCAAATAATGATTTTTTTAATATCATTTTAATGATATTAAAAAATGCATCTTATAGTAAGAAAAAAAACAATTGTTTTTCACAGAATGAAGGATGGTTATTTTAGGAAGGAAAAGTTTCGGTTTTCTACTTCTCCATCTTTATACAAAAAAATGGGGAAACCCTCCAAAGAAACGAAGAAAGCAAATAATTCCAAAGGTGTGTAGATCATGAAAAGAAGTAAGTTTCAGATACGAACTGGAAGAAAAAGCCGTCTCGAAACAACTACTTTCACATAAACATTGAATTAAATGAAAGAAAAATACTTTCAAAACGACTACTTTTATATGAACATTGAATTATACAAAAAAATACACTTTATCCTATTCAGTTTGTGTTCCAAATATTCGGCATTGGATTGAAACAGATATCATCCAGAGGATTGCTACACAATATAGTAGATGAAAGATGTAAAATTTAACTTGCATGGAACACTGTCATCTCCAATGGCGGACATCGTGTAAATTTAATTGTGTATGACGAAATAATATTGAATTAGAATTCTTCAAAATGAATTGGTATTTGTACACAGTGTTATCCCCAAAGTATGCACCATATGGGAAACTTATTTATTAAGGGTTTTTCGACAAAATTTTATTCTTGATAAAAGTCTGTGCATTCCCTAAAACTAAACATGCACTAACAAAATACAGTAAATCACACGTAATATACGAGGAGCCTTCAAATATTTGATTTTGAGACAAGACTAAAGTATTCTTATTTTATAAAATTTCGGGAAATGTTATTCAGAAAAGCTGTTCAGCATTGAAAAATACATCTAGATTTCAAGTCATGGCCATCTAAGTGAAGTTTTATTTTTTACCCATTTTTTTTAATGGGGATGAAAATAAAAACGATAAATAGAAATCATCCTGTATACGACGGTTTATTCTGGAAGCCTGCAATATTACAAATTATACAACGGTCAATTTTTTTGAAGAAGTTTTTGGTGCAGTTATTTTTATTTTTTGGTAACATCGAAAATCGCTCGAAATTATACTGTATTGTAACAGGAACTTAATATTCAATAATATCAAATCACAAAACATCAAAATAAAATAGGCAGGCAAAATAAGTGTTTTAAGTTGAATCTCCAGAAAATCAATGAGTTTGTTCCGAAATGCCTATTTTATTTTGATGTTTCGTAATTTGATATTATTAAATATTAAGTTCTTGTTACAATACAGTAAAATTTTGAGTAATTTTCGGTGTTGACAAAAAATTGAAATAACTTTGCACCAAAATCTTTGAAAATTATTTCACTCTTCAAAAAAATTGACCGTGGTTAACAGGCTTTAAGATAAACCGTCGTATACAGAATGCTGTCTCCTTATCGTTTTAGCAGAATTTTTTTTTCGTAGTCCCCATTTAAAAAAATTGCTAAAAAATAAAACTTTGCTTGGTTGGCCATGACTTGAAATCTAGATGTATTTTTTAATGCTGAACAACTTTTCTAAATAACATTTCCCGAAATTTTTCAAAATGAGAGTACTTTACTCCTGACTCAAAATCAAATGGTTGAAGGCTCCTCGTATATTACGTGTGTTTTACTATATTTTGTTAGTGCATGTTCAGTTTTAGGAGATGCACAAACTTTTATGAGGA
This sequence comes from Leptinotarsa tumamoca, assembly GCA_015342025.1. Classification (NCBI taxonomy): domain Eukaryota; kingdom Metazoa; phylum Arthropoda; class Insecta; order Coleoptera; family Chrysomelidae; genus Leptinotarsa; species Leptinotarsa tumamoca. Next base: position 3,975 of record WOGQ01000109.1, on the reverse strand, counting down.
ATAAATAAGTTTTCCATATAGTGCATACTTTGGGGATGACACTATAAATTATTAAATCTAGTGGCAACTCCGGCACAGTTTATACGTTTCATTCAGTTTCATGCTACGCAAAACATCCAAAATTACCCATTTTATCGCATGATTTTTTTTTCGTAGCTTGCTATGTTTCACAAAAAAAAAACAATAGCAGATGAAAAACTACTAGTGTACTCTTTGGCAAGATACATGGCTGTGAAAACCAATATTTATAAAATAAAAGCTTTCAGAAAAGTTTAAGACGCTGTATCTTGGAAATAATGCTTTTCCGGACCCATGTTTCTCTGGATTTTTTTCATAAAATCAGGTTCTAAATACACCCTCATATTTTTTCACCCCACAAATATTTCCATTTTATAGCGATAACTGGTTGAAGTTTTCGTACTCACCTCGTAATGGGTAAATATTCCACGATTCGTGAATCGCAATATTCACTGCTATTGTGATAGCAGTTTCATCAACAAGGTGATTAATTGCTTATGCACAGCTTGCCCCGTCTGCTTCAATAGTCACAAACAAATAAATCTTCATATTCAATTCTCACCAATTGATATTGAGTATCAACGAACAATTTATGACACTCATTTGTCTAAATATGGATCAAAGTTAGTCAATAAGGTTATTGTTCGGAAGGGTTATGAACAATATCATTGAAAACTCGATTGAAACTTTCGTTGATATTTTTACCTAGGCTACTGGTGTGTCTTGTGTGTGACTCATTTTATTCATTCTACCAAAAATTATCTTTATAAGAGGTGTCTTAATTAGGACTTAATATTTTGTGACATTATTTAAAAAAATCTGTAACCAAAAAAAATCATTGAGAATATTGTGAAAGAGCAAAGCAAGTATAGTCGAAGTAAACGGTATTGTGCATACTTAAAGGTGTCGGCGCTCTCAAAGGCCAGAAAAAAACAATACAGAGAAATGAAGCAGCTGATTTTTTTTAAACCGAATAACGAGTGTGATAACAACGCAGACGTTTTCCTGTGTAGTGATTCCAATAGCGATGGTGAACAATGCGAAAAAGAGATACATTTGATTATTGAAATACAGAGAGTATGTTTCAATGTATAATAAGAATCTACATCTCAAGTTTGGTTTCAAGGAAAACAAACTATCACAAGCAACCTCAGATTTAACCGAAATTCCTTTCTCAACTGTACGTAAAAACAAACCTTATGAACGTAAGACGCGATGTGATACGGGATTACCAAAACCTTTAGACGTTCATCTAATAAAATCATTGAAAAAAACAATATACCACTGTCACAAAAGCAATAACATTCCTACAACTGGAATCATAAGGAAGAAATTTATTACTTCCGGCCATAACGTGAGCTGCTGTGACAAAACTCTTCAGAATTGGATAACACTTAGAACTGATAACTAAATAAAAACAAGTACAAAGACAAATTTTCTATTTGGATGAAACTTGGTATGACACTCACGACACAGTTACGAAAGGGTGGACTGATGGTTCGAGAATGTGTACGCCTAACATGTCTGCCAACAAAGGATTGCAACTCATCATTGTGCATTGCCGAGGAAGTAAAGGATGGATTCCGAATTCTTTGAAATCATGTGGAAAAAACTTGATGACTGCAATGTTGACTATCATAACACCGAATTTGAAGGAATAGTTTCTCGGTTTCAAACTTTCGAAGCTGTTACCAAATCTGAGAGGTTAAGTGCTTCAATCAAGATGTGACATCTTGACATCAAGAGCTGGAATCTGTTGGCACGAAATTCTTGAACAGCAGAGTCAGAATCTGCATCAGGAGAGAAAACAATCTCCTTTTGAGCAAGCCAACAAATGCTCACGCTCTATGATTTACTCAAACTGGAGGAGAAAAAACTCTGCATGGCTGCGCATGTGTATGGGTCATACACATGCGCAGAATTATATGTAAAACACCAAATTACAGAATTCGGCGGGTGTTAGGTATTGATAAACTTTCAACAAATGTCTTACACTGGAAATTAAATAATTTTTCTTTCTATTTTTTTATTTTCATTCACACTCCATTTACACCCTTCAACTGATGAACAATATTTATACCGAGCTATGTGAATAATAACGGTGACCTAACAAATTCACTCATTTAATATTCAAAGCCGAGTTTCAATGAATAATTATTTACATCCTTAGAATTCGGTACTTTGTACTTTTGTCGGTTCCAAATCAACGGATTGTGAAATTTTTGTGCGTGACATGACGTAATCAACGGAGACCAGATGGAAGTAATAACGAATCGTCGTTTCAATATTATTTGCAGTCGACTGAATAAGATGTATCCAACCAATCATAGATGTGAATGAATATCGAATTCATTTTTGATACTTTTGTTGTTTGAATGAATCTATTAATTATGTACTTCCTTATTCCACTTTCTTACTTTCTTCGTTCATGAAAAGTGATATTTGAACTGATATATTTACATTGTTAAACATACAGGTTGGATATTACTGGTTATCCTAACACCAAACCGTTTTTTTAACACCTCGACCTGTGTTTCGATCACCAAGTAATCATCTTCAAGAGGAAGATTAAACTAAGTATACATACAATGGTGTCCTTATTTATACCATAGATATACCTGCGTCTTAATCGTCTTGAATTAATTTTAAAATGTTGCCTCATCTACTACTTTTAAATTAATTTTGCAATGGCTTAACTAATAGTCAGATGAATCCAGTGTATGGAATGGTTTTGTTGCAAAATATAATGGGTAACTGCTGATTTTTCTGGTGTTCCATATTTTAGGTGTGCTAAGTGTTCCCTAAATCTTATTTTAATATATCTTTCAGTCTGTCCATAATATTTTATACCGCAGTTCTTACATTTAGTTTCGTAAATTCCAGACTTTTCCGAATTCTCGAATTTGACTATGGATTTCCTAAAAGGCTCTGTAGTCTATGACTTGTTTCAAATACCTCCTTCATACCTTATTCTTTAAAAATAAATCCGAAGTTCTTCGTGTTTTGGTGGTATGGAACTGAGATATTTCAAAAGACGACATTGACAATAATTGAATATATCAGTTTGGTTTTCCATTTCTCAATTAATATAGAAAAAAAATCTTTCAAACAAAGAGAAAACTCCACAAATTTTGGATTGGTGTAGAAATTATCATTCTCATCTTTTATACTGAACATATTTAATATCTACCTTTGTAGGAGATAAGCCAGTCGAGCCCATTATTTATTGTAACAATTCGGAAATCCTATTTACCAAACAATTACAATTCTGCCAAAATACAACACAATAAATATCCTGCAGATTGGTAACAATACGATTGGATAATCAATAAACAGTCGACATGACACAGTTCAACAATGACAGTAGCTATGATTTATATAATAACCGATCCTCGAATTTCAATACGCGCATCCATTGCGAATGCATGCGACAAGTACTAGATAGAAGGAGTGCCGGATCAATCAAACACGCTCCCAAACGGAAGTGGCCAAATTACGGGATTCAGACACTTTCACATACCGGATGTTGCAGTGCCAATGAACGAGAGCAGGGCTTGAAGGTTCGTGAATCGAAAAAATTACAGGGTATCTCGGAAATCCATAACAGTTTTAAAAAATCTGTTTAAAATCTGTTTTTTCGTTAACCAGCTGTCGCACCCCTACGAACGATAAGCCTTAAAAGTCGAAACATGTGCGAGTTAAGGATTAACGTCTTACCTTTTAACGTGTGATTCCTAACACGAGTTGAATGATAGCAAGTGAAAATCGATCGGTCAGACTGGGGCTTGAACCACCGACCAACACGGCAGTCGATTCGAGTGAGTGAGTGAACAAAGCACCCACGTCGAACGGCCTGGCTAGTTTATTCACTTTATTGTCCCAAGAAACAATGAATGAATTAGGGAGTTTAACTAACTACAAAGTATAATAAAGTAACAGAAATAACATATTTTACAA